>CAUYSK010083537.1:0-19659 GCA_963575035.1 Avahi laniger | reverse complement strand
CTCCTGGGCTCAAGCGATCCTTCTGCCTCAGCCTCCCGAGTAGCTGGGACTACAGGCATGCGCCACCATGCCCGGCTAAATTTTTTTTTTGTATGGTATATATTTTTAGTTGTCCAGATAATTTCTTTCTATTTTTTAGTAGAGACAGGGTCTCAGTCTTGCTCAGGCTGGTCTCAAGCTCCTGACCTTGAGCGATCCTCCTGCCTTGGCCTCCCAGAGTGCTAGGATTAGAGGCGTGAGCCACCGCGCCCAGCCCCCCAAGTTCTTTATTACCCTCAGGCTTTGGCACAGTTTGTTTCCTCTGCCTGGATCACACCCCGTTCCCTGTCCTCACTCACATGCATCTTACAGGTAACAGCCAAAATGTATTTCCATGAAAAGACTTTCCTGATCACTGATCCCTAGATCAATGACTCCCAAACTTTAGTGCATGTAAAAATCACTGTGAAGAGCCAGGCACAGTGGCTCACACTTGGAATCCCAGCTACTCAGAAGGCTGAGGCAGGAGGATCACCTTGAGCCAGGAGTCTGAGGCCAGCCTGGACAACATAGCCAGACCTCCATCTCTAAAAATAAAAAATTAGCCAGGCATAGACATGCACACCGGTAGTTCTAGCTACTTGGGAGGCTCACTTGAACCCAGGATTTTGAGGCTGCAGTGAGCTATGATCACACGACTGCTCTCCAGCCTGGGCAACAGAGTAAGACCCCATCTTTTTTTTTTTTTTGTAAAGAATCACTGCATGTGCATGTGCATATGTGCTTATTACAAAGCAGACTCCCAGTTTAAACAAACTACCATGTTAATGTAAGATGATAACATTAGGGGAAATGCAAACTGAATGAGAGATATACAGGAACTCTCTCCACTACCTTTGCAACTTTTCTGTAAATCTAGAATCATTCCAAAATAAAAAAATTATTTAAAAAAGCAACCCTTGGATATTCCTGGTGGGAATGTAAACTGGTGCAACCACTGTGGAAAAAATTAAACATAGAATTACCATATGACCCAGCAATTCCAATTCTACATATATACCCAAGAGAATTGAACACAGGTACTCAAACAAATAGTTGTATTAACATATAAATGTTCACAGCAGCAATATTCACAGTAGTCAAAAGTTGGAAACAACTCAAATGTCCATCAATGGATGAATAGATAAACAAAATGTGGTATATCCATACAATAGAATGTTATTCAGCAATAAAAAGAAATGAAGCACTGATATGCTACAGCATGGCTGACCCTCGAGAACACTATGTTAAGTGAAAGAAGTCAGACATTAAAGGTCACGTAGTGTAAGATTCCATTTATATGAAATATTCAGAATCGGTAAATCCATCGAGTCAGGAAGCAGGTTAGTGTCAGAGGAGGGGGGGAGGGAGGAATGGGGAGGGGCTGTTTAATGAATATGGAGCTTCTTTAGGGGATGATGAAAATGTTTTAGAACCAGACAGAGGGATGAGATTACACAACATTGTGAAAGTACTAAATGCCACTGAAGTGTACACTTTTAAATGGTGAATTTTTTGTTATGTAAATTTTACCTCAATTTTTTAAAAAAGGAGATTCCTTGGGCCCCACTTGCAGAGATTTTGTCTCAGTACATCTGACATGAGGCCCAGAATCTGAATTTTCAACAAATATTAATACCTCAGATACCTCTGATGCAGGTAGTCCAGGCACCATATTTTGAGAAACATCACTAAACAATGTTAAACCCCCTGTCGATCCTCTTCCGTAGATCCCCAAGTCTATCTTTTTGTAACATACATCCCAATTGTAATGACTTATCCTCTACCTCTTCTCCCCTAGACTGTAAACTCCGTGAGTACAGGGCTGGTGTCTTCCTTATTCATCATAATATCCCCAGAATTTTTGCTGGGGACCACTGCCCCCCAATTTGGTTGGGGACCACTGCCGTAATTGATCTGTCCATTTGCAACACATCTATCCATTCACTGTCCAACTGACTATTTGGATTCTTTTCCCTTTTTGGACATTACAAATATTCTTGAACATGAGTTCTGGTGTATAGGGGTCCAAAATTCTCTAGGGTATATAATTAGTAATGAAGTTGATGAATCATAGAGTATGAGTATCTTCAGCTTTAATGGACAAGTACAAAGATTGTTTTCCAAAATGGTTGTGATAAATGTTATATTTATCCCTCTCATTTTGCTGATAAGGAAACTGAGGCTCAAGAATGTTCATCAGTAGTCCAGGGTCACCAGTTCTAAGGGGGTAGAGCTGAGGTGTACACCAAGTCAATCTGTCTTTGAAGCCTATGCTCTTAACCAACTCGCTGTCCACCCTCTAAGATATGTTCAACTGGTGTAACTAGAAAGCCAGTAATTGCTCAGTGCTTAAGAAATACAAATGGTTATTTCTCTCTCGTGTAATGATCTGAGGAAAGTGTTTCAGATGAGCAGGCAGTTCTGTTCCACAGTCATCAGAAATCAAGGCTGCTTTAGGGCTTTGTAGGATGCATGGCCGAGGCTGCATTGCTGCCATGTGTGAGATCTGGCTGGTGAGACAGTGGGAGCATGTGCAAGGTTTATGTATTTGTAAATTTTTATGGACTTGGCTTGGATGTTGTCCATATCACTTTTTTACTAAGTCATATGGCCATACCTAGCTGCAGTAGAAGCTAGAAAATGTAGACCCTGACTGGGCAGCCACATCCCAACTCAATTCCATTGCTATGGAAGAAGGGGAGAATGGATTTTGGTGGTTAATTAGCCATTTTGCTACAATGTATTACCACCACTCCCCAATTTCTTTTGAAGTTATTAATTTACTGCTTATTTTGACTAATAATTTCCCCTTCTTTTCTATCCTTGGCAACCTCAGGGATAAAGGGCTTACTTTCCATAAGGTACTAAGCACATGCAAAGGCATCATGCCTGCTTACCATGCCTGGGGTTTCCAGAAAACAACATGCATGGATGAAGGGTTAAAAGCATGTGCACTGACAGGGTGAGCTTAGAAGCAATTCTTAGAGTCTGAGATATCCAGCCATGTCTGCCCTGCAAGGAGAGTCCTGCAGCACATGCAGAGAAGGGTGGGATATACATAGGGAAGAAATGTATATTTCATGCATGCTTCACAAAGAATGGTGCGATGAAATAGCTTCACACTTTGAGTGATCTCTGGAAACTACATTCTACCCAGGACTGAATATAACAGCCCTGGGTCTTAGCAACAATAGATCTTAAAGGGCTTGGTCTGTGGCTTACTTTTTTTTTTCTTTTTTGAGATAGGGTCTCACTTTGTTGCCCAGGGTGGAGTACAGTGGCCTGATCATAGCTCACCGCAACTTCTAACTCCTAGGCTCAAGTGATCTTCCTGCCTCAGCCTCCTGAGTAGCTAAGACTACAGGTACACACCATCAGGCCCAGCTAATTTTTTTTTAAAAAACTCTTTTGTAGAGATGGGGTCCCGCTATATTGGCCAGGCTGATTTCAAACTCCTGTCCTCAAGCAATCCTCCTGCCTCAGCCTCCCACAGTGCTGCAGAAAGTGACACTTGGCCTGCACCTGCCCTGTGGCTTACATTAGAATGGTTCCATTCAATGATCTATGGGTCTCTGATACCTAGAGGGCATCCTTAAATAGAGGGAGCTGCCCTGTAAGGGGGCGAGTTCTCTGTGTTGTCAGGGAGGCCATCATGGACTAGGCAAGAGACTAGATGAGATGACCTCCAGGTCCCTTCCAAATCTGGGCCTATATTCCAAGGTTAAATGAATATTGTTCTAAAGTCTTGGATATTCCGAACCATTAACTTCTAGTCTCTTCTTCTGCCTTGCAGAAAAGAGGGCTCTCTCTTTCTGCCAGGCAGATAGTCTATCTTGTGAAACCTGGAGAAGCAGCTAGGGTGGGGGGTCTAGGAGGTAGGAGAGGTGGTGGGATAGGGTGAGGATCAGAAAGACCGAGGAGGTGTGTCCTGGCTCTGCTCTAGCTGGACAAATCTCTTAACTACTCTCAGCCTCAGTTTCCTCATCTGTAAAACGTGCTTGTATCTGAGCAAGAAGTAATAATTATCCCTATTTTACAGATGAGGAATTCCAGGCTCAGAGAAGTTAGTTTGCTTAAGAATTCACCATAGAAAGCAGTCAGGATTCAAACCCAGGCAGTCTGACTCTAGAGTTAGAGTTCTTAATTACTAAGAATCACTGTTGAGGTGGGGTCGTGCAAGATGGGAGTGGGAGGGAAAGCTCTAACACTGCGGTCCCCAACTCCCAGGCTGCAGACCAGTATGAGTCCATGGCCTGTTAGGAACCGGCCTCACAGCAGGAGGTCAGCCGCAGGCAGGCAAGGGAAGCTTCATCTGTATTTATAGCCGCTCCCCATCGCTTGCATCAGCCCATAAGCTCCGCCTCAGATCAGCGGGCATTAGATACTCATAGGAGCGCGAACCCTACTGTGAACTGCGCATGCGAGGGATCTAGATTGTGCTCCTTATGAGAATCTAATGCCTGATGATCTGAGGTGGAGCCCAGGTGGTGATGCCAGCGCTGGGGAGCGGCTGCAAATACAGATTATCATTAGCAGAGAAGTGTGACTGCACAATAAATGTGATGCCTTGAATCATCCCGAAACCGTCCCAGCCCCCACCCCACCCTCGTTTGTGGGAAAATTGTCTTCCATGAAACCAGCCCCTGGTGCCAAAAAGGTTGGGGACAGCTGCTAACACACGTAATGCGGACATACGCTGTTAGATGTTTCCCGATTACCAAGTTGTTAAAAGGATAGTGTGTTTCAACGTGAAGGGCAGGCGGTATGGTGGGTGGGCAGGAAGGATGAGGAACAGAGACTCAATGCGATCGGATTCTCTCACGATGCTTCGTTATCGGGTTTACAGCCTTGGGCAGGCCCCAGGTAGGGGAACAGCCGCATTACCACAGGCCTGGAGCGCCTGCCCCCCAAGACGAGGACGCGGAGCAGGCGCTCTCTGCAGGAGGCTACTGAGTCTCCCCTCCCCCAGCAGCCAAGGTTTGGAGGAGGGAGGAGGGGTGCAGCGGTTGCCACAGTTTATGTTCCTCCAGAGCTTCGGAGCAAGATTTCCCCCAAAAGCCATATTAAATAAATAAAAGGAAATTCAGCAGATGGGAACATGAATCAATGAAAACTCCCATATGAGTGCAAAGATTTATGTCAAAAAACAAAACATCAACATCTGGGAGCTGCCGCGTCTCCTCTTGGCTGCTCGTTTGGAATGGATTCTCGGTGTCGCCTGCCGCCTCTTTCTGGCCCTGGGAGAGGACAGAAAGAAATAAAGAATGAAGCTCATTAAAAAACAGTCCTTTTTAATCAGAACCGAACGCTGTTTTCCCCCTCAAGGCTGGCGCGAACGTGATGCAGGAAGGGCGAGGAGCAGCGGGGCTGCGGGCTCGGCCCGGGATCGCGGGGCGCGAGAGCCCCCTGCCGGGCGCGGAGGCGCCCTCCCTCCCCGGCCCGGGCCGCTGTCCCCGTCGGTTCGCTCTGGGCTTCACAGCTGCGGCGGCGGCGGCACGAGCGCGCACACGCCGGCGACCCCGCACTGCGGCCGCGCTCGCGGCTCTGCGGCTCCGCGCGGGGGGCCGGCACGTGGGTGCGGCCCGGCTCGGGGCGCCAACGCCGGCAGCCAAGGCCGGTGCTGGGGCGCTCATCGGGCCAGGGCGAACCTGTGCGTGGGCTCCCCCAATTCTTGGGCGAGGGAGGCGGCCACAAGCGGGGAAAGAGGACCCCGGGCAGGAATGTGCAGTGCGGATGGAAGTCTGCACTTAGCTCTTAGGCCGGCCACGGAAGGCGAGGGGCGGGGGGCGTTAAGGGGGCAGGCGTCGGAGCCGATATCTGGGTTGAAAGCTCAAAGGCCAACTACTGGACGTTGAGCAAGTTTACCTTCCTAAGCCAGGCTTTCATCATCCGTAAAATGGGAATAATAGCACCAGGTTCCTAGGGTAGTTGTGAAAAGTAAATGAGAAAACATGCAAAGTACTTACCACAGTGCACGTATACATAAAATTAAATAAATGTTAACTTTTATCATTAGGATAAAGGCTCAAATTCTCATCATAGCCTAAAAGGCTCTGCATAACCAGTGCTCACAGCTCTGCAGCCTTAGACAGGCCCCTGACCCTCTCCATCACTGCGTTCCAGCTACATTAATCTTGTCTTCCATCCAGCAGTCTAGTTCCCTTCCACCTGCCTCAGGACCTTTGCATTGCTGTTGCCTCCGTGTGGAAGACTCTTTTCCACTTTCAGCTTCACCCCAGCCTGCTCTTTCTTTGGGATGTTTAATTGTTACGTCATCCAGGAAACTCTTCCTGATGCCTCCCTTCCCAAAATGTGGTCTCTCTGCTCTGTGCTCTCACAGCAGCCTGGGCTTCTCTCTACTACAGTGTTCCCAGTTGAAAGGTATCGTCACTTTTGCTATATGTTTAACATCCATCACCCCTTGGACAGTTCACTCCATGGGCCAGCAGCCCAGCCTATGGCATTCATTGCAGTATCCCCAGCCCCCCCGACGGTGACTGTCCTAGGCCCTCCATTTGTGGTGAGTGACCCAGAGTCGATAACGGATCTCCGAGGCCACTCAGATGCCCCTCCAGGTTATCTTTGGTCTTCTGTATGTTTCACAAGTTCTTTCCAACAACAAACATGCATTTGTTAAGATCCTCTGTATGCCAGGTCCTGTGCTGGCACCAAGGACACAGACGCACACAATTCTATCTCTGACCCAGTGGAGCTCATAGTCCAAAGGCAGAGGTGGACGTGCAAACGGAGGACAACACAGATGGCGTAAAGACAGCAGTCGGGGGGAGGGGGGAGTGGAAGAGGGATGGCTGTTTCTGCAAAGACAGGGCCCTTGGCTCCAGGTGGTATAAATGGAGTAAGCTAATTGCTTTACCTGCATTATTTTACTTAAACTAGCTACTGTGAGATAGGCCTATTATCATCCCTATCATATAGATGGGGCATAAAGAATTTAAACAGCTTGCCTAGGGTCACAAAGACAGTAATGGCAGAAACAAGATTCGAACAGGGGCACATTCTGATTCAGAGCCAGAGCTCTGAACAACTTGGCCAGGCCGCCTCTGAGCAAACAGCTGCGAGATTACCCCACCCCACTCCCCACCGCCCAGGACTCCAGTTCTGTGCTTGGTGAGAGTGCGGCCTGGCCCTCCCGGTTCCTGCCTGCAGGACTGCTGCCACCCAGGAGCAGAGAGGAAGTGGGGAGAGCAGGGCTGAGAGGCAGGAGAAAGCTGTACGCCCTGCTTCACACATAAAGCTTAATGAGGAACATTCACGAGGGTGGCAAAGGGGACCTGCCACAACTCAGCTAAAAACAGGAGCGCCTCTGGCTTCTGCGCTGCCGAATCCCCAGCGCTTGAGGGTGGCCCCAGCCTCAAGCCGGCTTGATGTTCTGAGGGTGTTGCTCTCACCTTTCTCACCCACCTCCAAGCTCCACTGGTCCTGCTACGTGTCCTCTCCCCACCCCAGGCTTTTTTTAACGGTTGTACTCGATTCACATCCTCCATTTGCTCTCTTAACGGCAGCCCTGCCTGCCCTCTGGATCCCAAGAGTCAGGCAGTGCAGGGTCTCGAGGCCTGCAGGGAACTGTCTTCAGGGTCTTCTCCACTGAGTCCTGGCTGAGGTCAGGTGGGAGCACCTTCGAGGATTTGATGAGACCATCTGTTTTTCAGGTTCCCCCACCCTCCAGCGCTTAGAAAGTTGCATCTTCTACCAGTATCTGGAGAATTCTGACAGGTGGATCTGAGGTCCCAGCAGGACACCTAATGGAAAAGTCTAGCAGTCTACACAGGACTGGAACTCAATAAAGAGGACAAAGGCAAGGCTAATAATTGTTACCATTTATTGAGTCCTCTCTGTGTTCCAGGCACTGTGCTAACTAAGCACTTTACATGTGATCCATTTCACAGATGAGGAAGTGAGGCTCAAAAATTCAAGTAACTTTCCAACATTCACACAACTAGAAAGCAGTGGAGGATTCCAACACAGGCCGTTAAAACTCCAGAACCCAAGCTCTTAACTACTATATTCTCATTTAGGAGTCAACGACGCAGAAGGTGTTCAAGAAGAGAGCACTAGAAAGAGAACTGGAATGTGGACGATGCTTGCACTAGGCGATGACAGAAACAGAAGAATGACCAGGAGGTGAACAAACAAGGGAAATGCCGTACTGCGGAAGCTGGGGAGGAGACGGACTCAAGGGCCTGGTGCAAAAGAGGGTGATTTTTACAGGCCCCCGTGACGAGCTGGGTGTGGGAGTGTCTGACACCTTTGGGGTGTCTGTGCAGATCACGAGACATCCAGAACGAAATTAGAGAAAAAGGGCTCACTTTGTTGGCTCCTGAGTCTATAGTTCCGGTCTTTCCTGGGCTCCAGCTGCATCCTGCCCTTGGGGTCCACTAGATGTCCCCCAACCCTTCTGTATCCTGATAAAGCTTTTTCAAACCTTAGCTTCAGTCAGTTTCTAATATTTGCAATAAGAGTCAAAACTAATGTGGGGGAGGGCACAGAAGGAAGAACTGAGGCAACAGTGAGTTCAAGATTTCTTTCCTGGATGGCTGGGGAAACGATACAGTCGACAGAAACGAGGAAGCGGGGTGATGAGGTTTTGTGTGTAAGATTTAAGCAGTGGATGGTCAACTGAGTCAAGTGTTCTGGGTCAAGGAGCCCAACTAAGCGAAGTCCCACTGGTGGTTAATGAGGTGGTCTTTGATGACCCTAGCGACCCCTGTGTCAGAAGAACAAGGATGGAAGCTGGGAGACAAGGCTGGACAGCGAGGGCATCGTGTAGAAATGGGAGGCAGCATGTGTGTTAATTAAGAAATCTGGCAGTAGAGAGAAAGAAACAGAATGGTAGCTGAAAAGGGCAGGAGGATCAAGTAAAGGATTTGCCCCCCAAGATAGGAAAGGCCTGTGTATATTTCAGAGGCAGAAAGGAAAAAGGTAGCGGAGAGATGAATGCTTTGGCACGAGGGTCGGGGTAATTATAGAGACAAGGTTTAGAGGAGACAGGAAGGGAACGGGACTGAAAGCAAACACAAAAGTTTGGCCTTAGAACAAAGGGAAGAGACAGACCTCTCCAACTGAGTCTATGTTCTTGTCACTTCCTCTAAATCATAAGCATGCCTTACGTTTATTTGTATAGCGTGCGGCCAATGTCCAAGTGTACTCACAGCTGCTCTCAAGTTAGATTCTTCTTCATCATCATCACATATAGCTACCATTTATTGACCATGTGCCCAGCAATTTAAATGTGTTATCTCATAACACAGGTACAATTATCATTCCCATCTTACGGGTAAAGAAACCAAGGTGAAAGATATTATAATTAACTTGACCAGGGTAGCCCGGCTGGCGAGTGGGAGAGGGGTGTTGGATGCCAGATAATCCACTTCCAGAACCTCTGCTCTTCTGTGCTGCTTCCCAACACTTCACAGAGTTGCAAATAGTTGCCTCTAGCGAGCAGGACTAGAGGGGAGAGAGCCTGTGGCGGGGGTCTGCTGGTTTTTGATAGAAACCTTTAGTACTATTTGACTCTTTACTAGAGTAGGAGCTCTTTCAGTGACCGTTATTTATCTGCGGTGTCAAATCCGCTGAGCTTGGCATGCTCTCTGCTCCCTAGCAGCAGGCTCTGCCTTAATACACTTCACACTTAAGTATAAATCGTTTGACCACCTGACCAACCCTATGCCCAGATCCCTACCAGGAAGCAGATTTTCTATGACATGTTATTTTAAAAAGAAATTAAACAAAACATTTGGATAAAGGCATCTGCATTCTTTTATAATGAAAATTCTCACTAATAAAAAGCAAAAAGAGCTGGTAGCAGTTCTGAGGTGATGAAGCAGCCTTCTCAGTGCTGAAAGTGAGGTCACTGGTTTAGAATGGACAGAACAAAATGCGGGCTTGATCCACTGCAGTCCATCCCCCATACAGTAGCCAGGGACCTTTCTTGGATCCCCCAGGCCCAGTCACTCCCCCGCTGAAACCCTTCCTAGGTGTCCCCCAAGGCTAAAGCCACACTGATCTTAGACTGTGCTTTCTTTGCCTCCCTGGAAACTTGCACTAGCTGTGTCCTCTGCCCAAACTGTGCTTTCCCTTCCTCTTCTTCACCTGGCTAGTTTCCAGCCCTCCCATTCAGGTTTGTCAGTTTACATGTTGCTGCTTCCAGGAAGTCTTCCTGACTTCCATGCCTAGGTTATGGGCCTCCCCTGGGTGTTCCCACAGCACCCTGTACTTTCTCCAGGTAGAACTTGCTGTCCTGGAAATGACACTTCTCAGTATGCATGACCTCGAGACTTCCCCTCCCACACTGACTGTGGGCTGGCCCTGCAAATTGCTCTAACCAAGGGAGTGCAGAAGTGATTACTGTGCTTGTTCCAGGTCTAAGACTTAACCAGCCTGGCGGCTTCCACTTTGTACTTTTGGAAGCTCTGAGTCACCGTGTAGGAAGTCCAGCTACCCAGCAGGGAGGCCATGTGGAGCAAAGAGGCCCTGGGACTGCATGGAGAAGGAAAGAGGCCAAGCCTTTCCAGTGCCCTACTTGAGTCATCATATGACACCAGGCACCATCTGACTGCGACCTCATGAAAGACCCCAAGTGAGGCCAGCAGAATTGCCCAGCTGAGCCTAATTTGCAGAACTATGAGAGACAATAAAATTGTTTTAAGCTACTAAATTTTGGAATGTTTGTTATGCTACAATAAATAACTAAAGCACCACTCTATTTTAATTGCCTACCGACTTTGTTTGCCCTGCTAGACTATTTTCTCTATGAGGACAGGGACCACATCCATTTTTTAATATTTGTTATATATTCAGGACATTCTCCAGCACTGAATAAAGCTCTCGAGTATCTGATTAATGCAGATTAAGAATGTCAACAAAAACAAAGGCGACAACAAATGTACTCACTGTGGTGAGTACCCAACAGCATGTGTACACATCACAAGAGGTGATTAACTGGACATCCGAGCAATAGGTTCCCAGTGAGAGATGGCTAGCTTACCTTTGTAGAGGGATTGAGTCAATTTGAGGGGCTTTGTAGAGGGAATGGGCCACAATCCAACAACACAGTTTGGGAGCAGAAAAGAATGGCTGATGGTTTGGAAACTGCCATTCCTGACAGTGCTCTGTGGCAGCTCTGAACAGGTGATCTGGTGTGGCCTCCTGCTGCCCTCCCCATCCACCCTCACACAAGTGGTCTGTTGTTGCTCTCGGGTTGCTGGGGGCAAGAGATGCCATAATGCCATTTTATATTAAAATACGTGGGGACAGATGCCTTTTCCTTTCCTTTGAAACTTTTCAACTAGCTTCAAGCAGGGAGGGCTCTCAATGAATGTTTGTATGTGGAATGAATACATTTCCACTTGTCGCAGTAAATCCCACGATCGGGCTCTGGTGCTCCTGGCTGTAGTCATCATCAGCACACGGTGTTGTCAAGTCAGCAGGCGTTATATTCTGTGAGCTGACAGTTTACGTCCAGCCCTATGTGGGACACGAAATGGGAAAATGCCTTGCCTGCCCTGAGGGAGAGAACTGGGGAGACTAGACTTACACAGATGAGATAATCAAGTAACAGGACAACACATAATTACTGCTAATCTGTGCAGTAAGAAATTAAGTGCTACAGGAATTGGGAAAAGTAGGGAGCAGTAAGGGCTCAAACAATTAAAAGGCCTTCACTGAAGAGTTGGGTTGAGCCTAGAAGAATGAAACAAACTAGACAGTCTGAAAGGAAGTCCCAGGAGGTAAAACAGAATCCAATCAGTGCACTTGTTTTTTTACTTTATTTGAGACAGCCACACAAAGAATGTGAAAGGTGGCTGTCCCAAGTTCCAAAGCAAGGATATTCCTGAATAGTTTCTCAATATTCAAACTTCTGGGCCTTTATTTATTGTTTCCTCTGCTTACAATGCCATTCTCCCTTCTCCACCTGGCAAACTCTTACTCATTATTTAAAGACCCAGCTCAAATGCAATTACTTTTCCGAGTTCTTCTATGGTACCCCACAACCCAGTGCTCATGCTTCTATTGGAGTATTATCTCTCACTACTTATTGCCTGTAAGGTTTTTGGATGGGCGGCGGCAGAGAAAGAAAGACCAGCAGAGTGAAAAGGGAAAGCAACGAGGCTTTACTGGGGGAGGAGGAAAGAAAGTGCTCCCGGGCGAAGTTCACTGGTCCTGAGAAAGGGGACCAGAGAAGGCGCGCACCCGGAGGTGTTGAGTGGGCTTATAAAGGTTTTGGAGTTGGGGGATGGGGGTTTCCCTTAGGCGCGAACTTTTGGCGCGCAAAGTAGAGAGTTCTTTGTTACCGCTTTAGGGCAGGACTCATGGCTTCCTTTTTCTCTAGGGAGGGGAGGGGTGCCCGCCACCAGCCTTACACTGCCTACTTACCTCCTCTACTACTATAATTAAGATCGACTTACATTTACATTATGTCACAGCAACTATGCTAAACATTTTTGTTTGTTTGAAGACAGAGTCTTGCTCTGTTGCCCAGGCTAGAGTAGAGTGCGTCATCATGTTAGGGAAATTTCTGTGCCAGTTCTGCTTAAAACCACAAAGCAACAAATAGACACTGACACCTGTCAGCCTTGCAAGCTAAAAACCACAGAGCAGTTGAGCAAAGCTGAACAAAACTGCAAGCCTGTATGATTATGATGTTTGTTATAAGCCTATCATGATTCTACACTTATAAGAATTATTGTTTATTGGATAACTTTTAAGTCTTTTTGCTAATTGGTTAATCATTTGTACCTGTGTGTGATTTGTTAAAAATAACTCCCCAGAAAAAGTATAAAACCTGACAAAAACCCGGAAAAGGTGCTCAGATGTTGGGAGGCTTGACCTCAATCTGGGCCGCCAGCAATAAAACTTTCTGACTCTCCAACTCTCTATGTGCTGCTCGGTTATTCCCCTGGAACCGGTCACTGACACTTGCCGTAACAGACAAGTACCACAAATATCATGAAATTCAGAAGAAAATCATGTTTTTAAACAACTGACTAAATATATTTTTGACTGCATATCTTTTTACCCTTTGATTTTTCAAATGACAATGACTGTTATATTTTCTATAGAAATAATAGAAAGATAATACTGTTTATCTTCTAATGTGGTTAATAAAAATTTGTTTTTATTATTGATAATATTTTAAATAGTTTCTTTTAGTTTCACAACTCATTATAGAAATGATTATATATATTTTTAGAATTTTTTTCAAATTTGGAAAAACCTCAACCAAATTTCTTTCATATAAGATTTGTAGGATTTGGAAGAATTTTCCAAAGACTAGCCTCTGGCTCCATGCATTTCATATAACATTTTTGCTCCCCATGTATTTCCATGCCAAGTGCAATATTCATATCACTATATATCCTCCAGCCATGCATTCTCACAATTCTAAGTGAATTGACATGGTGAGTTGTAGGGACATTCCTACACCAGGGCAGCTGACAATAACTTCAGTGACTCTGAACCACATAAAGATATTCCACTAGGCCCAAACTAAATGAATCCCTAACTCAACACCCCCTTAGAAGAATTCAGAAGCCTTTTAATTATATCAATTTTTTCTAGGAAAGTGTGATGGAGAGAAGTTGGAGTAGTCTTAGTGGCTGCATTTAAAGTATTTTACTTTTGCAAACTTTATAAAAACATATGACTTGTGAATACATTATTAAGTCCCTACCAAGAGCTTCAGCAATGGTCTGTGCAAGTGAAAGATCCTAAAGGTTACGCTTTATTAGCTTCATGGTAAATTTACTTCAGAGATGATTGTTGTAGGGGAAAATCTGAAATTCTTAGTAAGCCCTAGAGGAAACATTTAGCACAGTTTACTGATACTTGTAAGTGCTGGGTACCTAGAACCAGTGGTAATCAGCTTCAGGTTTAAGGGTCAGTTCTGGGTCAACATGGAAAGTCACTGCCTTCTTTTGTACTTTAGTACTAGTTTTGCTCTAGACCTTGGTGCCTTCTCACCCTACACATTCTCCTCATCCACTCTCATCTATTCAATTGCCACCTACATGCTAATGATCTCCAAATCTAAATCTCTAGCCCAGTTTCTCTCCTGAGCTTCAGACCTGTATATTCCACCGTTAAGTGATATTCCTGCCTCAACTAGAACTCCTCCTTTCAACCTGCCTTTCCCTCCTGTGTTGACCAAAGCAGAATCCTGAAAATTACCCATGGCTCCTTATTCCTTGACCCCACCCCACCAACTGCAGAGCACAGTGCCAGGCATTTAGTAGATGTGTACTAGGCTTTCGGTATTATGTTACAATTTTGTAATCATGTCAATAACTAAATACCATTGGAGTTTATCCTAAATATTTCTAATTCACTACTCTCTAGTGTTACTACTCTCTCCAGACTACCATGTTCTCTCACACGGATTATTGCAATACTCTCATTCCTACCTCTTGTCTCACCTCTCTCTTCTCAAATTCATTGTCCACACTGTTGCCCGAATGCTTTTTGAAAATGGAACTCTGATCTAGGACACGCCTCTGCTGACCACTCTTCAAAGCCTTCATTGTCTTGGGTATGAAGTTCTAACTCCTCACCCTTCTTTCAAAGGCCTATATTAGCCCCAATTCTACCTCTAGCCTCTTTTCTTACCACTTCTCTAAAATGAATTCTATTCTGGATACATTGAATAGCTTTCATTTCCTCAAATTGCCATGCACTCAGTTTTCAGAACTTTTCACTCCTTCATTATGACTGAACACCAATCTACCTCATAAATATTTTTTCTATTTCTCTCTCATTCAGTGTGGGAATGGTCCCACACTGCTGCTACTCTGGTTTCCATCACTTCTCTCTCTGCAGCAATTTCCCAGTTGATCTCTTCTTGATCCTAGCTTGCTCCTTTCAATTCTTTCTTCCCTCTGCCAGCAGAATGACCTTTCAGAAACAAAAATTTTATCTTATCTCTCCTTTCCTTAAACACATTAATGGCATTTATCACTGTGACTTTTGAGACAAAAATAAAATGTTTTTACTTAACATGTAGGGTCCTTCCTTATCTGGTTTCAGTCCACCTAGATCTCTAGATTCATCTTTTACCATTCATACAAACCATTTGCTAAAATGAACTCCTGCATATCCCTAAATATCATTCATTTTCCTACCTCTGGGCCATGGCATGATTTCCGTTCTCTGCCTAGAACATCTCCAGCTCTGCTTCTTATCCTTCTATGCATCTATCATCAATCAGCTCAGCGTCATTGCCACTCAGTTTCATTCAGATGTGTTTCTTTTGTGCTTTTATAGTACCCGTATCACACATTTATCTTTTCAACTAGATCACACACTTCTAGAGTTGTTTCTTAATACTTTTACATATTTTCTACAATAGTCATTGATTATTTTTACATTCTAACAAAATAAAAGAATTGTGAGGGGGACACCTATTGAGGGACTTGGTGGTGTTTAGCTGCAGAAGAGGAAGGTGTGGAGGGGTAAGATGGGCAAAAAGATGGGTGGTGAGTCACAACACCTGTTTCCAAATGTCCAAGGGCTTTCCTGGAGAAGAGTTTAGATGACCATCTGACAGAGATTGCAGGGAAGCAGATTTCCTCTTAGTATAAGAAAGTTGAACAGAATTGTCTGAAGAAGGAATGGGCTGCTGAGTCATTAGGGAGTGAACAAATCACTTCTGGGTCTTTTTAGAGAAAGGACCACCTCTCCCTGGTAGAGTAGAATTTTGTTGAAAGAGGGATTGCAGCCACTTTTAGAGGGTCAGCTCAGAAGATCAATGAGGTTTCTTCTGCCTTTTGAATTTCACCATTACTTTCTAAAATAATATAACAGCTTCTTTACATTTATATCCTGAAAATAAATAATTGACTTAACACTATTCAGAGGGTTCCAATATAGCCAGAGGAGCACCGGCCCCTCTCAGAATTCAAGTTTAGACTTATCTTCTGTAAGAAGAGTATGATAAAGCCCTTTTCCCTCTATGTGTTGTTCATCCTTTTTCTCATTTATCTCATTCCTTATGACCGTCATATAACAGTACACTAGCAAATGAACAACTTTTTAATGTATCCTATGACACTTATCTTACTCTGCCATGTATTATGTTTCTTTTTGTGCTTGAATTATCTACCCATTTAGAATGTGAACCATGTCTTAACTTTTTGCGTAACCTCTGCAGCTTTTTTATGTATCTTTAGTAAGGATTCCATAAATGATTGTTGAACTGAATTGAATTTAGGTGACAGAAAAACAGATCCAACAAATCCACTCTAAAATATTTCAGTAATCTATCAGAAGGATGAAAATAGATTAAAAAAAAAGCCATGAACAAGAAACCCAAGTAAACTCTGGAATACAAAGAAGTAGTCTCTGAAATGTGGCAAGTTGGCAGTACTGGCAAGTTGAGAAGGTAGGTATGCTGATTACAGGGTGAGAGGGTGAATAGTATCACTGAGAATTAGGAGCAACAACATAGGCTGAACTCCTATACCCTGAGTTAGCCTCAAGTGGTCCCCACTGGAATCTGACAGGCAGACACCCTGGGATCCAGGGAATATTACAAACCCAGGGAGTTCAGCCCATTGTTAATGTTTACCAGCAATCACTCACACACACACACACACACACACACACACACACACACACACACAGTATGAGTCAGGAAATACCAGAATTCACAAAGCAAGAACGTTTCTGTCTCTTTTGAAGGCACTAACAAGGGAATTATCTGCCAATGGGAAAGAAAGCAGCAACCAGATTCCTCAAGAGGAGCAAGAGAGGCTTTGGTTTCTCTTTACTTACAGATTGTTCTATGTCCATTAAAACTATGCTCATCAGTCCCTTGGTCTCAACAGCAAAGTAACCCAGAGTATCTGCAGGGAGCTGTTGATCTGCAGCTCATCCACTTTCTCCCAGGCACTTGGAAGCCCCCTACGGGGCAGCATCCTGTTTCCAGCCAAAAATAATTGCTTGTCTTTATAGAGGCAGGGGAAGGTCTGAGAGAGGGAAGAATGACAATAGAAAATCTAGAAGTAGGGAAAGGGGAAAGCTGTTGGAGTGGGAAAGGGGGAGAGTTTGAGCTTAGGAACAAATTGACCGGTTTGCAAAGTAACCTTTTCCTTAAAAATGCAACTGGAAGTGTTCACAAATCTGCACATCCAGCCCTGTTGGCTGGTCTTCTAAGCAGTAGAGAAGAAATCAGAGATGATGACAAGGCTGTGTGAATCCTGGATGGAGGCAAGACATCCCTGTGGTGTGTCCCACAGGACCCTCTGCCTGCCAGCTGACAGCATTGTCTGTGTTTCAAAAAATGTCTGCTTGCAATCAAGACTGAAACTGAGAAATTTTCCTGACAGGGGTAGAAGTTGTAACATGCATGGCCTGTTAGATTTGCTTCCTTTGTTTGGTGAGGGATAAAGTGACTGCTCCACATCATACTGGAATACCTAGGATATTCTCTCTTTCTCATCCCTTCATACAAACACCTGTCTCCCATCACCCCTCCCTCACATACACGCACACGCATCCTCCTTATTACTCTAGAATCAGCTCTAATAGATGTGATCTCTTCTCTGTCTCTATCTCTCTCCAATATTTCCTAGATTATGGCTAACTTTCTCCCCTGGTACGGCAGTTTTAAATTCAGGGACACCCTAACAGGGCAAAGAATTTTTACCATTAAGGATATTTTTTAAAGTGTGCCATCAGTTATAAAGGTAATACCAAAAGTTCATTCCAAATAATTTTGGGGGCAGGAGTTTATTGTTGAAATCAATGAAATAACTGACAGTTTACCACAGTGGCTGATTTGAAGAGAACAAGAGGCACCTGAAAGTACAGATTTTGCTATGTTGGATAAAAACGAAAACAGACTCCTTACTTTATAATTACAGCTTGTTTTATAGGTTTTCTCCTAGTGGGAGATGTTGCCAAGGCAATAGAGTGGCAGTCTTCTGCATGGCTGCTTTTTACATTCACCCACACAGCTTCACGGATGTTAGTTTTTATAGCACACCTATGCAGTCCAGAAGGGCAAAATATTTTTTTTTAGTCTGTTTTATATGGTAAAAAAAGAACATTAGAAAATGAGCTTTTCTGGTCTTCTCTCCTTTCCGAGCATGCTGTCAGTGACCACCATGGATTTTGAAATGGCCTCAGGACCTCAGCCCAGGACTGTGGGGAAAAGACAGCTGGAGACCGAAAGGGAATACACACAACAAACCAGATCAAGGACACAGCTAATGGTGAGAGCTGGAAGTTCTGCTACTGAGCCAAGGTGGAAGTCAGGAGGCAGAAGCCCAAAAGGAACCAGAGCCAAAAGTCACAGTTAGCAAAGCTCGGGGCCAAAACATGAGACAGAAACAAAAGGGGCAATCAATGCAGAGCAAAAATGTCTAGTGTCAGCACTCAGGAACTGCCCTTGGTACAACCGTGCCTCCTCATCCCTAACTTGGGTCAGCTCCTTTGGAAAGTATCCACTATTGCTGGGCTTTGGGAGTGTGATTAATGTTGGAGTCAAGGCGAGCTGTTTAAATTTTCACCAACGTTACACTATGAGGAGACAGAGTAAAGACAGGTCCTTCATACCTCAGTTGTCTCTGGAGTCATAAAGCTCCCCAAGTAGTAAGATTGAGATAAGGTCTGGACTAGATGAGTGAGTGAGCTGCCTAGAATGCAAAATTTAAGGAGGCATTTACTCTTAGGGTCATACGAACGCAGGGTCCCTGAAGCTCAGAGAGGGGAGGGGCCCCTCCACCCCCAAGGCCAGGCACTGGACCTGACGCCTCCTTGTCTGTTTCTCTTTCATGTTGGGTCATGAGTCCATTCTGAATCAGAGTCTCTAGACCTTGTGATGTTTCTTGAAACAACATGTATTATTAATATTTAGCTACTCTCTGGCATTTAATAATGTAGGAGGGATGAAAATAAAGTCCTAAACTGGTGAAATAGGAAAAGTTTTGGTTAATACCATAGCAAAGACTTTTTTTCATATCCCTTTGCTGGCCAGAGCATTCTAAGTATTTTCTCAAGAGTACTTGCTTCAAAGAGAACAGAGAGGAAATTACTGTGAGACCCCACCAATGCTTGCCAAGTGAATAGATAATGAATTAGAACTGGCAAAAGGGAGAATGGAACTCACATGAACTCTATGAAAATAGTTAATAGCCTTTATTTTAGTTTCTTCCGGTGGTTAAAGTAACAAGTTTGTTCTATTTTATATATTTTCACACTTTTTTTATAGAAGGTATAAGAGATATGCGTATTAAGTTCCCACAAACTTTTCCTCTGAAATATATCATTTAACACATTAACTGCTATGTGAGTTGTATTTAACTCACGCTAGTTTTGAGCCTGGGGCCTCATGAAACATATGTAGATCCATGTCTCTTTACCTGGGGAGCCGTGTGGTGCGCAGGCAAGTCACAATACCATACTGTAGCATACATGTTACCTTATGGATGGCCCCCTGGGAAAAACCTTGCAGGTGATTCATGAAAATCTTACTTGTTGATATTCTTATTGTTACATTAATATTGACAATTTAATGGCATATAACTTATGCACAGAGAACAATAAGAATTAACAAAATTTTCACTAAATTAAAAAGGATCGTTTTGTTTTTGAAGTTTTATTCTATTTTTGTAATATAATATC
>CAUYSK010083532.1:0-25210 GCA_963575035.1 Avahi laniger | reverse complement strand
AATGTGTTGCCCGGACTAGATTGCCGTGGCGTCATCCTAGCTCACAGCAACCTCAGACTCCTGGGCTCAAGCGATCCTCCTGCCTCAGCCTCCCCAGTAGCTGGGACTACAGGCATGTGCCACCATGCCCGGCTAATTTTTCTATATATATTTTTAGTTGCCCAGATCATTTCTTTCTATTTTTTAGTAGAGATGGGGTCTCGCTCTTGCTCAGGCTGGTCTCGAACTCCTGACCTTGAGCAATCCACCCACCTCGGCACCTCCCAGAGTGCTAGGATTACAGGTGTGAGCCACCGTACCCGGCCTTTAAAAATCTTTCTAACTTAGACTGTTTCTGTTATCTTTTTCTTTCTTCTTCTTCTTTCTTTTTGTATTTCTAGTTATTTTGTATTAAGTTCTAGACACTGTTTATTTTACTAACATCAGAGAGATAATTCGAGACTCTAGGAGAATGTTTTCTTACTCCTAAAAGAATTTAACTATTTTTTTAATGTCACTCAATTAAAATAGAGGCATAGTACCTTAATCTAGTCAGCTACAGAAATTATTTGTAGCTTATTGGAATAAGGTGGTGATGGTAGAGAGGAGTAAAAAGTGAGAGAAACTTTCAGCACATTTAGGAAATAGAATTGACGTGTGATTGGTTTTAGCCAGAGGGTGAGAGAGAAGGACTCAAGGCTAGCGGCCAGCATCTGGCTGGGTAGCTGGGGGGCGGGGGCACCCATCACTAGGGTAAGTAGCAGGAGGACAGTGACGCCGGAGCCTAATGTCACCACGGTAACGAGATAATATTCATTCATCCAACCTAGTTCTGTGAAACTCTAGAAAGGGGTATAAATCCAGGCAAATAACTCTAATATGAGATGGACCCAAAAGGAAGCTTTATTTGGAGGAAATCTTACCCGGCTGCAGAGACATTTTTGGTTTAGAAAACAGGAAGTAGCTTCTATCTCTCAGTATGACACTTCTGAATATTCCTGTATTAGTTTCCTAGAGTGCTGTAATAAAGTACCTCAGACTGTGTGGCTTAAAACAACTGAAATTTATTCTCTCACAATTCAGCAGGCAAGAGGTCTGAAATCCGGGTGTCGGCAGGGCCATTTCCTTATGAAGGGCTCTAGGCAAGACGCCTTTCATGCCTCTTCCTAGCTCTCTGCGGCTGCTGGAAATTCTTGGTGGTCCTCGGCTTGCAGCTGCATCACGCCAGTCTCTGCCTCTGCCCCATGTGAGCTTCCTCCTTGTGTGTCTACCTCTGTGTCTTCATTCGGCCTTTTTATAAGGACACCGGTCATTGGATTTAGGTCCTTCCACCCTCCCAATCCAGAATGACCTCATCTTAACTAATTACCTCTGCAAGGACCCCACTTCCAAATAAGGTCACATACACAAGTACCAAGAGTTGGGACTTCAATATATCTTTTTGGGGGACATAATTCAACCCATAACAATTTCTAGTTTGTTTCTGCCTGAAATGTAGTGCTCTTGGTAAAAATCAAATCAAGAAGTAGTGTATATATTGAACTTTTGCTTCTGGCAAAGCACTGTGTGAGGAATGAAAAGTAGCATAGCACATGGACCGAGAGTGGCGCAAGATTAAGGAAGAAAATAAGCATTTATTGGCCACCCACTGTGTACCAGATACTATGGTGGGTGCTGTAGACATAGCCAGTCATTTAATCATCAGAATAGCTTGTTGGGTAGGTGGTGTTCATCTGATTTTACAGACAAGGAAAGTGAGGATCAGAAGGCCTGAATAATTAGCATTAAGTTGGTGGTATCAGGATTTGAATCTAGGTTTGCTTGATTGCTTTTATTCCAAAAAACCTGTGGTTTTGAGGAAGAAATTGAATTATGTAAAAAAAATTTAATAAAACAAAGAAAATATCAAGACTGTTTGTAATTAATTATAAAAGAGTTGGTATGGACAAGGCAGCCTTATAGAGGAGGAAGAAATTTGAAGAAAAGACTTGTATTATGTCCTTAAGAAAGGGTAGGATTTGATCCAGTACAAAAGACTTGAGAAGTAACTCTACGTAACGGGAGGGATGTGAGCAAAGGTGTGGTGATAAGAAAACATCAGCTGTATGTAGGAGACAGTTATGTTTTACAATATTAGATATAAGAGATGCACCTAACGTAATTATAGCCTCATTCTTCCTATGAGGACCCTGATGCAAGAAAACAAACGCTTTTAGCACTGTAACTCATGTGGTAAGATATTGGTAAAGCCAAGCTTTCCACCAACTGATTTTCTTTCTTTCCTTTTAACAAATAATTGTTTTCCATTTAAAAAGTAATAATTCAATTTCAAAAGAATCAAAGCATGAAGTAGAAGAAAAAAGTCTCTCATATTCCTACCATGCAAATATGACTAAAGTTAACATTTTGGTCTGTTTCCTCCCAGTCTTTCAGTTTGTATCAGTAACGTATACGATATATTAACCTCGTGGGTAATCGCAGTGTATGTGCTGTTCTGTGCTTCCCTACCATTTCCTAAGCATTGCTGTGTGCCATAATATGCCATCATCACAGTTTCAAAGGTTGCATAATATTCTGTTAAGTGGATAATGTATCATAATTTTAATTATTTAGTGTCTTATGTGTTATTAGTAGCAAAATTTAGTTGTGACCTGTGTCACAACTCCTGGTATGCATTGTTTCCTAGGAGGTCAATATTGGTTTCTGCATAGACAGACCGGGCTTCCCTGGGTTGTCGTAAAAGTTCTGTGTCATTGAACTTCAGAAAGAGAGTGAGGGGATTTCTAACAGGGCTTGTTTCTCTCCTTCCTGCCTCTGAACCACATCCCCCTCCCAGTGTCCGAGTGGCTTCGCGGCACCAACCTTATCCTGAGAGCTCCGTTGGTGTGGGGGTATTCAGACGTTTTCGACTTGGAACCTTTCCAAGCCATTTGCTATTTTATCCTCTGTTTGTTTTTCTTAAGCAACTAACTAAATCCGAATAACATTTCAACCTCTTTCCACTCCCCACAGCATTTTTCTTGCCTGCACCACCTCTGCCTACAGTTTAACCATGGGGTTCTTCTTATATTTTAAAGCTAAATACAAAAGCACAGTTCTGAGAAGCAGCCAAGTTCTGCAGCCAAGTTTGAAGAATAAAACTTTAAAACAGCTCTTCTGTCACACACTGGAGAGGGGAGGCAGGCTTTGCTATAAATAAGTCACATTCCATTTCTATCTCATCCTTTGCAGTCCTCTTGGGCAATGCTTTTTGTCTATGACTACAGTGTTCTCGAACTGCCCACTCACCCCTTTCAACCTTCCCTTTTATACCTCATTTTATTTAAATGTTCAGTAGTTTTGGAGTTTAGGGACCCTGCATGAAAGAGGAGTAGAACTTTCCTTCCATTGTTCAGGGTTAGGTGAGATGAGATCCAGTGGCTGACTTTTTAGAAGCTGCACTTTCCCTTTGTAGCATTTTTAGCAGTTGCTCAGTATTAGTTTCCTGTAGTAAAAAATTGCCACAAACTTAGTGATTTAAAACAAAACAAATTTATTCTCGTGCAGTTCTGGAGGTCAGAAGTCTAAAATTATTTGGCAGGGCTACGTGCCCTCTGGAGGAGCTAGGAGAGCATCTGTTTCCTTCCCTTTCCCAGCTTCTAGAAGCTGCCTGCATTCCCCAACTCATGGCCTCACATCACTCCAGCCTCTTCTTCCATCATCATATGTCCTTCTCTGACTCTGACCCTCCTGCCTCCCTCTTAGGGGACCCCTGCGATTACATGGAGTCCACGTTATCCAGGAATACCTCCCCGTCTCACCATCCTTAACTTAATCACACCCACAAAGTCCGTTTTGCCATATAAGGTCACATATTCACAGGTTTGGGGGATTAGGATGTGGACATCTTTGGAGGGCTGGTATTCTATTTACCACACTGTCTTAGAAAAGGAAAGAAAACTAATTTTGGAATTTTATCTTTCTCATAACTAAGAAGGGGTATGCTGATGCTTTGTTTTCCTTCCTGTATTTGCAGCGGTCGATATGTAGCCATCGGAACTAAGTCTGGGACGTCTGTTTGTATCAGCTGAAGTCCATTGGAGGGCAGAAAAGAGGAGAGTTTCAGAGACTGGTGGCGAGGACAGGAGGGTTTCTTAATTAAAGACCTTCACTCCTTGCTCACTCTGCACCCAGAGTAGGCCCCGCCCAGGGCATGAACAAGCCCAGGCTATCAAGGAGAAATGACCAACCAGATGCATTCAAAAGGAATAAAGGAAAATCTCATTTACTGTGGCCCCATCCAGTGTGGCTTCCTTATAGGACTGTCTTCAATTATTTTATATTTTAAAATATATAAAAATTATGAACTAAACAGTCTAGTTAATAAACACTCTTCAAATGGCTGGCCAGACAGTGTAAGAGAAGACCTTAAGTGTTTTTCCCGAATAATGAGAGTGTGAACAAAATGCACTTGCCTTAGCTTGAGAGGTAGGTGTCAGTCTGCCTGCTGACTCTGCTGAGGCCTCTCTTTCCATCACTTTTCATGTTCTGCTGAGGAATTGTGACACATAGTGGCCAAAAAACATGCACAAGCGATAGAGGAGGCAGTAAACCTGCCAAGGAAGAGTATGACCCTGGATCCCTGGATGGGAACATGACTCAAGGTAGATGAGCCCTTTCAGGGATCTAGTCAAGTAAACAGATGATAGCCTGTCAGTGAGTGAGTCGAGAGTGGGCTTTCTTTTCCCCCAGAGGGAATTATTAATGTCATTAACTTTACTGTGTTGCTGGGAAGGTGAGGTCAGTAGCTGAAAAAAAATCTGTGGCTGATGACATGTTATCCCTTTAGGACAAGTGTCAGCAAACTACTTGCCCTTGGGCCTGTTCTGTCCCCGTGCTAGTTTGGGATCCCTCAAGCTCAGGATGGTTTTTACATTTTGCAATGACTGAAAAAAAATCAAAAGAGAAGCAATATTTCATAACGTGTGAAAATTATGTGAAATTGAAATTTTGGTGTCCGTAAATCAAGTTTTATTGAAACACAGCCACATCATTTGTTCATGAATTATCTATGGCTTTTTCGGAGCTACCATGGAGGAGTTGAGTGGTTGTGACAGAGACTGTCCGTATGACCGGTGAAGCCTAAAATATTTACTAACTGGCTTTTTACAGAGAAGTGTGCAGCTTCTGTTTTAGGAGATTTGGAAGAGACTGAAAAAGCATCTGCAAATGTCCTTGTTGGGACAATATTTCCATAGGAACCAAGACCCAGGGATTCCAAATAGTGCTGATTCATTTCCAGGAACCCGTGGAGGATCTAACTGGGGAATGGGTGTACAAGATAATTGAGAAACCAGTACCCATTCATAGCCTATAAATGATATACAAGTCCTGCCATTCACCCCTGGATAGTATGTTTCCTTTACTGAAGGGTCACGTAATTTATACCAGTACATTATTAATGAGATTTTTGTTTATTTTTTAAATAAAAAAGGGCATGTTGAGCTGCTGGAAGTGTTGGGCTGGGAATTCTCAAATGTATCAGCAGGATATTCCACTTGCTGGCTAGCTACCTCCATTTCGGAGATAATGTCAAAGTGGCTTTCACTTCTGCAGGACCGCTTCGTGCCAGGCACTGGGCCAGTGCTTTGGGTACGTGAATTGCTCATACTGGCAGCGCTGCCGTAAGGTCATTGTTATTCCCTCTCTGCATACGAGGAAAGGGGCTTGCAGTGGTTAAACCTGTGCCTGGGGTTCTCCTGTGTGTGAAGCCAGAGTTGCAGCTCAGTCTGTCTCCTCTTCCTAGACCATACTCTTTTCATAAGACCTGGAAGGGACAGGACAACCACCGTAGAGCTGCTTATTTCTGGTCTTTACTCTGGGCTGGCAGGGCTATCACGACCTTGCAAGCAATAAGCAAGATGCTCTAATCACCGAGTTATGGTAGTTGGTGATAATGTTGACTTCCATTTGATAGTTCCCTTCAGCACTCCACATGCTGCATGTTGTGTTTGTGAAAGTCCTGTGAAAAACATAACACAGATATTACTTATCTTTTCTTTGTAAATGAGAAAACTGAGGCGTAGAGAGGTTAAGAGACTTGTCTAGGATCATCCAGCTTTTAGGAGGAGGCAGAGCCAGACTTTCTGACCCTAGGTCTGTTGCCTGTACACCACTTCCCATGGCTTCTCCTTGCAGCAGGGCCCTCAGACCTAGAGCTGTGCCCCTCACACCTGCCTTGGCAGAGCCTGTGCTACAGTCTGGGCATTATAATAAGTAAGTTCAACCTCAGTGGGGGTCGCCAATCGACAACCAAGACCAATTTCACATTGTGAGTGTTTTTGGCATTACTTTGCAATTGTGACTATGTTGAATACAGTGTACTGCAGAATCACTTTTTCTTCCATATCACCACATCTGTTGCTTGAGTTTCAGCCCTGTCTTAGTTTGTTTTGTGTTGCTATAAAAGAATATCTAAAGCTGAGTAATTTATAAAGAAAAAGAAATTGGCCAGGTGTGGTGGCTCACATCTGTAATGCTAGCACTGTGGGAGGCTGAAGTAGGAGGATCACTTGAGCCCAGGAGTTTGAGGCTGCAGTGAGGTATGGTGATCCTACTGCACTATAGCCAGGGTGACAGAGTGAGACTGTCTTAAAAAAAAAAAAGAAGAAAGAAAGAAGAAGAAAGATAAATTTATAAAGAAAAGAGGTGGTTGAATTTTTTGAGTTTCTTGTATATTCTTGATATTAGTCCCCTGTTGGATGGATAGTTTGCAGGTATTTTCTCCCATTCTGTAGGTTTTCAACCTACTCTGTTGATTATTTCTTTTGTTGTGCAGAAGCTTTTTAGTTTAAGTCCCATTTGTCTATTTTTGTATTTGTCGCCTGCACTTTTGAGGTCTTGGTTATAAATTCTTTGCCTAGATCAATGTCCAGAAGAGTTTTCTCTAGGTTTTCTTCTAGTATTTTTATAGTTTTGGGTCTTACGTTTAAATATTTAATCCATCTTGAGTTGATTTTTGTATGTGGTGGGAGATAGGGGTCCAGTTTCATTCTTCCGCAGATGGCAATCCAATTCCCCCAGCACCATTTATTAGAAAGGGTGTCCTTTCCCCAATGTATGTGCTTGTTGGCTTTGTCAAAGATCAGTTGGCCATAAATAATCCCATTAAAAAGTGGGCAGTGGACATGGATAGACACCTTTCAAAAAAAGACATACAAATAGCCAACAGGTATGTGAAAAAATGCCCTACATCACTAATCTCTGAGAAATACAACCCACAATGAGATCATCTTACCTTAGTCAGAATGGCCATTATTAAAAAGATAAACAACAGGTGTTGGTGAGAATGTGGAGAAAAGGGGACTCTTATACACTGTTGGTGGAAATATAAATTAGTACAACCTCTATTAGTACAACAGTATGGAGCTTTTTCAAAGAACTAAAAATAAGAAATACCATTTAATCCAGCAGTCCCATGACTGGGTATCTATCTAAAGGAAAAGAAGTCAATATATCAAAAAGATACCTGCACTTGTATGTTTATTGCAACACTGTTCACAAAAGCAAAGATATGGAATCAACCTAAGTGTCCATCAACAGATGAATGGATAAAGAAAATGTGGTATATATACACAATGGAATACTATTCAGCCATAAAAAAAGAATGAAGTCCTGTCTTCTGCAGCAACATGGATGGAACTGGAGGCCATTATGTCAAGTGAGATAAGCCAGACACAGAAAGATAGATATTGCATGTTCTCACTCACAAGTGGGTACTAAAAAATGTGTTCACATGGATGTAGAGAGTGGAATAATAGACAGCAGAGACTCAGAAGGTGATGGGATGGAGGGAGGTGGATGATGAGAAATTAGTCAGTGGTTACAATGTATATTATTTGGATGATGGACATCCTAAAGCTGTGACTTGAGCACTGTACACTCTGTGCGTGTAACAAAATTGCACTTGTACCCCATAGATTTGTACAAATAAAAAAAAAGGACAGAGAAAAAAAAAAAAGAAACTTATTTAGCTCATGGTTCTGCAGGCTATACAGGAAGCATGGCACTAGCATCAACGTGGTGGAGAATGTCAAAGTGGGCACATGTGAAGAAGAGACCAAGCCTGAAGGGCATCCTGGTTTTATAACAATGCACTCTTGCGAGAACTTATCCCCTCTTGCCAGAGAGAGAACAGCACCAAGCCATTCATGAGGGATCTGCTCCCATAACCCAAACACCTTCCACTAGGCCCCACCTCCCAACACCGCCACACTGAGGATCAAATTTCAACATGAGATTTGGGTGGACAAACCATATCCAAAACATAGCAAGTCCCAAATGGAACAAAACCAAAAGCAGATTCCCATTCATGGTTCTCCTTACCACATGGCTGTAAATGAGGAAGGGCAGAACTCATGTGTTCTGCTTCGAAAAGGGCTGAAGAGTCTTCACAGCTCTTCAAAGGTTTGTGTTCTTGGGGACGTCGGAATATAGCCTTAATCAAGACTGCTGCTTATAGCTGCACAGGACATTTATTGAAATGGCTCATTTTAAGCAAATTTTAAATACTGGAGAAGATCATTCTTGGGCATATTTGACATGCGCTGTCTTGGTTTTGCCCACATCTCTGCACATTCCTGCTTAGTCTTCATCACTGGGGTAGGTTTCTCTGGCTGCCCCCACAGAGAATCCCTGGCCTCTTAGCTGCTATGCGCTTCGCTTCTAAGGTAGCAGTCTCCTCCCCTCTGCATGCCGATTTGAGGATCCCCAAATCGCTATCCCCTTTCCAAACTTCAAATGCCTATATCCAGCATTGGATGTCTCTGTTGGAATCCTCACTCACCCTAAACTCAACAGGTAGGACATAACTGCTCGTTTGCCCTCCTGAAAGGTTCTGCCTCTGAGATTCAATGGCTGGTGTAGCATCCTTTACCCAGTTAACATCTGAGTGAAAGCCTGAACCTGATTCTCCTTGACAAGAATCATCTCTCACCCCTCTATGCCATATAAAATTTACATGCGCTGTGAATTTAATGCCATGTTAAAAAAATTACATTTTGTGTTCATCTCCCTAGGATACTGTAAGCGCTTGGCACCAAGTAGGCAAAAAACAAATGTTTGAGGGACAGACCTGTTGATTAAGCATTCCTAAGACATATCCTGTTATCGTTCTCGGATGAGAGTTTGTGCCACATGACTTCTCCTTCCATTGGGTAGATTGCATAACTTTGAGGTTCAAACATTGGTTAGTGTCTCTAAGCTTTGCAAAGTTTTTTTATCATAGCAATTACTGAGGTTGGCTGCTCTCCACATCATGTAACAATTCTGCTATCACATTCCCTTCCTTGCTTTCTTCCTTTCCTCTCTTCCCATCTTTCACATTCCTGTCTGAACTGGAGGATGAGGAAACACAAAGACAAGAATATAAATGCATATTTCTCTCACCAATGAAAAATACCTTTCCATTTTGTTTTACCATTAAATGTGTCATTTGTCTGCTCTCTGTGTCTCAATTAAAATAGCTTCTTTCCTTCTTAGTTTCTTTCTTCTAAAATCTGTTTTCTTATTGAAGAAATGGTTCAATTTATTGTAAAAGAAATTCATGTTATAGATAAGCACAAAGAAGGCAATAAAATATATAGTCACCCTCTCTCAGAGAGTTATGGTTAACTTCTGAAGTACCTACTTCCATACGTTTTGCCTATGTATGTATTTTAATACAAATAGAGACATATACTTACTGTTGGGAAAATTCTTTTCAGTTAATAGATTGAGAATATTTTCCCATGATAGTCAATATTCTTCCAGATTAGGAGTTGACAAACTTTTTTTCTATAAAGGGCCAGATGATAATTATTTTAGGCTTCATGGGACATACTGTCTCTCTTTTAACAAATCAGCTCTGCTGTTGCAGTGCAAAAGCAGCCACAGATAGTATATAAATGAATGGGCATGTCTATGCTCCGATAAACTTTATCTATGAAAACAGGTGATGGGCCAAATCTGGCCCATGGGCTGAGCTGTAGTTTGCCTATGCTTCTCTAGAATATCATTTTAAATGGCTAAATAGTATTCTATTTTATCAATGTCGTGACTTACTTAACTAGTAAAAGTAATAACTCATATTGCCTGAGACATTACTCTGTGCTTAGAACATTGCTGGGTTTGTTCTATTTACTTTCTTACTTATTCCTGCCCACAACCCTGTAAAGTATAGGTATTATTATTTCTATTTAACAGATGAGGAAACTCAGATAAAAAACAAGTAGGTTATTGGCCTAAGGTTAGATGGCAATTAAATAGAAAAGGCAAAACTGAAATTTGTTTGAATTTTAGAAGGCACATTCTTAACTACTCATCATATTTTTATGCTTATTGGTGGTTATTTGCTTAGGATACAATCCTAGAATTAAAATAACAAGTGCATTTTAGGGTTTTGATATCTGTTGTCAAGTGGATTTGTATTTCCTGGGTGGTATATGACAGGGCTGGGTTCCTACACCCTTATCTCTAACAAAGACTCTTTTGAACCTTTACTGATTTAATACATGAAACAAACTTCAACATTTTACATCATATTAAAAATTGTAAATGCAGATGAACATCTATCTTATGCCTGTTTCTCATCTATATTTCGTCTTAGGTGAAATTCTCATTCATGTTTTCCCCATGATTCTATAAGAGCATTTATCTTTTCTATTAATTTGTTGGAGCCTTTTTTATAAGGGACTTGTGTGGTATTTAAGGTGATGTTACATTGCTTGTTATGAACATGGCTCTTTCACTTTAAGGAGATGTCGTCTTTATAATTGAAGAGAATTAAACAGAGAAGTATTTGGTTTTAACATAGCACTAGTTAAACTCTTGGAATTGGGGAAAAAACAACCCAAACACTGTAAGGTAAGAAAGAACTTATTTCTGTTGGGGAACTTGTCCCTTTAGTTTCTATCTCTTTCTTAAGTCACTAGGATTTGTGTTCTTTAATTGGAACTACTGCTTTGCTGTGGCCATGGCAACACGTCTCAGCTGCCATGAACAGCACACACCTTGACAAAATATTTTTTTTAGAAAGTGGCTTTTAGATGGAATTTATTATCCAATGTATTCATGGAATCTAGATGAATTAATGGATGAGAGACCCATAATTTTATAATAATAACAGTAATAATAGTGAAGTTAACAGTTACTATCTACCGATCGCTTACTATATCCCAGCCACGATGCTAAGCATTTTGCAGTACTTCATTTGATCTTCACAGTAAGCCTATGTCATAGATATTGTTCTTATCCCTACTTTATACCTAAAGAAATGGAAAGGTTAAGTGGCTTGTCCTGGGTTATACGGCTGGGGAGTAGTGGTGCTTGACCTTCACTTTTTCTATTGTCTGGGTCTTACAGGCTTATTACAGAAAGCCCTTTGGGGTATATGCGCAGCATGGACGGCACATCTTGGCTGCCAAGCTGGAGTTCACACCACTAGAATCTAAGACGACACGAGGATCACTGGGCCCCAGTGAATCTGACCCAGGATTTCATAGCTCATACCCTTATGAAGATCAGAGTGAGGATGCTTATTGGATTCAAAGAACACAAAGGATGGTTGCCCAAATATATTCTAACTTCTCTTGAGGACCATCAAATTGGAAGAGGGTCTCTCGTGGGGAAAAGGTGGAGTTGTAAGGCATCTTAGGCACTAGGACAGAAGAGCACTTTTTTTTTTTTTTTTTTTTTTTTGAGACAGAGTCTTACTCTGTCACCCAGGCTGGAGTGTAGTGGCATCATTATAGCTCACTACAGCCTTGAACTCCTGGGCTCAAGCTATCTTCCTGCCTCTCAGCCTCCTGAGTAGCTGGGACTACAAGCATATGCCTCCACACCCAGCTAATTTTCCTATTTTTTGTAGAGACGGGGTCTTACTCTTGCTCAGGCTGATCTGAAACTCCTGACCTCAAGTGATCCTCCCGCTTTGGCCTCTCAGAGTGCTAGGATCACAGGTGTGAGCCATGACACCCAGCCTAGAAGAGCCACTTTTATTGGCCACCTAAGTTACTTCAGGTTGCTTACTGATTTACATCCAAACTCCTTATCCTGACAATTAAGGGTTCTACAAACTGATCCCAAACTATAGTTTAGTTTTCTGTCATACGACTCCACTATACATATTCAATTCTCTGGGCAAACAGATCTGATCCCAATATAGCTTGTGCTTTTCCTTTTCTCTCATTTTTTCAGCCTGTTCTGTCGACTTGGAATGCCCTTGATTTCTCACCCCGGTCAGAATTCTGGGCCTCCCTCAATACTGGAGTCAAATAATACCTAAGGATCAATTCCTGATTTTTACGGACAAAAGTGACTTCTCTCCTGCTATTTGATTCTTGTGGTTACTTTTGTTGCTCTCAAGTCAATTATAACCTACTTTTTTGCATGACAGTTTTTTGTGTGGATATCATTTCCCTCCAGCTCCATTGGAAGGCCCTCGAGAATTGGGATTTACTTCATTTTTTTTTTTTTTTTTGAGACAGAGTCTCACTGTGTTGCCCGGGCTAGAGTGCCATGGCATCATCCTAGCTCACAGCAACCTTAAAGTCCTGGGCTCAAGCGATCCTTCTGCCTCAGCCTCCCGAGTAGCTGGGACTACAGTCATGCGCCACCCATGCCCGGCTAATTTTTTCTATATATTTTTAGCTGTCCAATTAATTTCTTTCTAATTTTAGTAGAGATGGGGTCTCACTCTTGCTCAGGCTGGTTTCGAACTCCTGAGCCCAAACAATCTGCCCACCTCGGCCTTCCAGAGAACTAGGATTACAGGCGTGAGCCACCGCGCCCGGCCTGGGACCTACTTCATTTTTAAATTCCTTATAGAACTTGCATGATGCCTTGAATATTGTAATTTTCTGAAGATGAATGATGGCATGCCTTAATCTTGTACTTGGGGATTCTGGCTCTGGCTCTGTTTAGAGTCTTGTTAATGGGCTGAATTGTGCCTACCTCCTAATCCATTTATGGACGTCCTAACCCCCGATATCTCAGAATGTGACCTTATTTGGAAATATGATTGTTGCAGAAGTAGTTGGTTAAGATGAGGTTGTGCTGGAGTAGGGTGGGCTCCTGATCCGACATGACTTATGTGCTTACAAAAAAGAAACTTTGGGCACAAACACACACAGGGAGAGAGGCCTAGAACACATCTTTCCCTACAGCCTGTGGAGGGCACAGGGTCCTGCCAACACTTTGATCTCAGACTTCCAGCCTCCAGAACTTTGAGACAATAAATGTCTATTATTTAAGTGACACAGATTGTGGTACTGAGTTATGGCAGTCCCAGGAAACCATTACAAGCCTGGTGTTTTCACCATCCGCACAGCCAACAAGATGGGGTGTTTTTGATGGCCCTGTCCTATATGGAACTGGGGCTCAGGTGGGGTGGCCTAATAACAAAGTAGCTAAGCCGCCATCCCTGTTATCTGCACTCTTGGTCATGGACTTCTTCAGCGCCAGCAGCTCAGTGTGTCAAAACTACAAACCCTGTCTTTCCTCTGCAAACCTCTTGTCTTTCATCGGCTCATCGCAGTTACTGGTATCATGTTCCTCTTGGTCACTCTTGGCAAAAATCCTCTGTGATCCCCCTTTTCTCATCCTCAACTTTTAAAAAATCTGGATTTCTGCCTCTCTTTGGAAAAGAAGGAAGATGCGGCAACACTGGGCCCTCGTTAACTGCATGGCAGTAATTGGCCAGACTGATGGGCGGCCCCTTAAAGAGAGACTGTTGTCAGCTCTGGATGACACCCGATGCCCAGACCCTGTGGGCGCTGTAGACTGGGGCCCTGGCGGGGTACAGGGCATTGCCCCTCCCTCACGGGGATGGAGCAGAAAGCTTCAGGTCGTAGTGGGTTCCCAGTCCAGGTCAGATTGCTAGGTTCGTATCCTGCCATGTCACTTACTAGCTGGGGGCAGCACCGGGGAAGCTCCTTATCTCCCTGGGCTTTCCTATTCTGTAAATAGAGATAATAAAGGTGCTCGCCTCACAGCGTTGTTGAGAGAATTAAATGATTTAATGCTCATCAAGAGATTAGAACCTGACACATAACAGGCACCCCCATAAATGTTCACTTGTATTACTGTGTATTCAAGAAAATCTTGTCACCCTTTATCCAAACAGCTTTACTATTTTTCATAGAGATGGACGTGTTTACGCCTCCGTTTTTCTTTGCTTCTCCCATCCCCCAGCAGTTTCACACGGCAAGAAACGCGCTGTGGTTTACCCACACAGACGCGGGGCTGGCCTCGCAGGGAACTTGGACAAAGCTCCTGGGATCTAACTTGGCTGAGCTCCTGGGCCTCTCCTGGCTGTGAGTCTCCTGAGCTCACTGCCTTCTGTCTTGTTTAGGTTCCAGTGACCAAGGGCACAGCTTGGTGACTGGCCTCCCGAGGCGTTCAGAGTCACCGGGGGGTCTCTCTAATGAGGGACACTATTGAGCATGCAGGTATTTATCCCGCAGGCAAGAAGGGCTGCTAGGAATAGATGCTTAACAAGAAATCCAGGCAGCAAGTGAGTGTTAGATAGAGGATGTTGTTTGTGACTCGGGCACTGGCAAGGCTCAGACAAGCGACAGTGCGGACTCCCCACACCAATTGCTTCCCTGCATTATGTTCCCCATATAGGGCCACTCCCCAGCAGTGCTGATGACTCAGTCAGCTCATATTTGTCAGCTGAAATTTTGTTAATCAATGGGAATTTACTAAGCACTTTCTGGGCACCAGATTCATTACTAGACATCAGTGATAAAATAGTAGGTAAGACATGGTCTTGCCTGTGAGAAGTGTGCAGTCTAGTCACTGGGAGAGACCTATGGCCAAAAGTAGGTGGTGCTAGGGGATTACAGGTGTTGGTTATAGGGTCCCAGAGAGAGGGATCCTGACTCGGGCTGGGATTGGGGGCTATGGAAGAGCAGCATGCTTGCCATTATTGATCTAATGTCCCTTTGCCAGGACAGATGCTGTGACTGTGTCTTTTTTGCCCTGTGTCTGGTACAAGCCAGCAAAGTGGTTGCCATATAACAGAGGCTCAATAAACATTGATGAATAAGGAAATTGGCTGAGAACTGAGGGATGAGGAGTCAGCTAGGAGGAAAGGCTGGGGGGTGGGGGAGAAAGAGGTGGCAGTAGGAAGAAAAATGGTGATAAATGACCTCTGGGGAGGGATGAGCATGTGCTCCTTGGGGAGTGAGAAGGCTGCAGTTCTGGGAACTGTTGGCTCATACGGTGGGTGGCACGGAGCCAGTTCAAGGTGGGGGGCCTGGGCAGGGCTGAATGGTGAGAATAACAGAGGTCTTCGTTCTTACATGATTAGATTTGATATGCATGTTCTAAGATGCAGGAAATGGACTAGACAGGACAGAGTGGAAGAAGCAAGGCCATTTGATGGCTCCCGCAGCAATCTTGATAAGAGATGGTGGTGGCTGGACAAATTACTGACACCTGAGATGGAGAAGTGGCTGGATTCAGAAGCAGCTAGGGAGGTAGAATAGTCAGAACCTGGCAATTAACTGTCAGTAGGGAAGGAAGGAGAGATGTCTGAATGATGCCTGGGCCTCTGGGGGAATGTGGGTACCATTCACTCATGTGATAAATTAGACAGGAAGAGGTGCCGTGGGAAGGTTACTTTCAGACACAGACATGATGAGTTTGAGTTGCCCGTGGGAAGTCCGGGGGGCAATTGCATACATCAGTCCTCACGGCTGGAGGGTGATCTGGTTTGAGATACAGATTTGGACATTCTGTTGGCATATGAGATCAGAGTTTCATAACCTAGAAGTCCATAGATAAAATTCAGAAAGCCCATGAACTTCAGAAATTATATTAAAATTGTAATGCATGTGTATTGTTCTGGAGAGTTAGTTTTGTATCAACTTTTCAGAATCTCCCTGTCCTCATAGATTATCCCTTGATCTATACGGTTATTGAAGCTAGAAGGAAAGATGAGTTTTCTCAAGCAAAGTGAGAAGAGGGGAGGGCTGAGGGTGGTGCTGTGGGGAGCGTCAACATTTCAGGGAGGGCAGGCCCTGTCCTGACTCAGAGCTGGGGGTCAGGGTGTGGGGGATGAGACGTGAATTTACAGATAGCGATAGCTTTGCTGTTTATAAAGCACTGTTATATACCCTGTCATTTCATCCCTCAGTAATGCAACTAGATATTTATAATTTGGCTCTGTGTCAGGGTTCAGTACAAGAAACAAAATCTTGGCTATAAATTTTAAAGAAGGGATTTTGTATGGGTAATCAGGTGCTTACAAAACCACTGGAAGGGCAAGCCCCGGGGAGAGACTTCCAGAATAACATAGAACTCAGGTCAGAGTGCATCCCTGTAGCTGCTGTCCCAGCATTGGGAAGCTGGGATTGGAAAGCCACCAGATTGCTGTCACTGCTGCAACTATTTCTCCACCCTCATGAAGCTGGAGGGTGGAGAACAGCAGTGGACACTGCTGTCACTACAAAGTCTCCTGTTTCCATGACCTTCCTTGACAGCACTGAATAGTCAAGAAGGAGCCAAAAGATGGCCCCCATCTCATGTCCACCTTCTAGAACTCCTTGCACAAGTGCCTCCAATTAGAGGAGCTCAGTTCACTCCTAGGTCCCTAGATGCAGAGAAGTCTGGAAAATATCCTTATACCGCCTCTCCACTTAAAAGGAGAGTGAAATGGTGCTAGAGAGGGGAGTCTTTATTTTGTCAAGTTGAGATAATAAATATTTTAGTCTTAGTGAACCCTGTGGTCTCTATTGCAGCTCCCAGTTTTACCGTCGCAGTGTGAAAGGAGCCATAGGCTGTACCTAAGTGAATGAGCATGGTCGTGTTCCAATAAAACTTTATTTATAAAAATGGGTGATGGGCTGGATTTGGTCTGCAGGCCATAGTTTGCCCACCTTTGAGGTAGGCAAGTCAATTCACAATAATTACCACAGTTTCTTGTTACAGATGAGAAAATTGAAACCAAAGAGAGTCCATCCTTTAGCCAGTGCAAGTGAAAACACATCCTGGTTGTTTTGGTTTCAAAGAGCATGCCTTTCAGTGAACTGTGATGCTTGGCGCCTCTCTTTGCAAGGCTTGTGATCACTCTAAAAGAGAAGATAGTATGTGTGCAAACCACAGTAAGTGCTCCAAGAATGGTGCAAAATGCTTTTGAGTACAGGGCATTTTTTTTTTTTTTTTGAGACAGAGTCTCACTGTGTTGCCTGGGCTAGAGTGCCATGGTGTCAGCCTAGCTCACAGTAACCTCAAACTCCTGGGCTCAAGTGATCCTTCTGCCTCAGCCTCCCAAGTAGCTGGGACTACAGGCATGCGCCACCATGCACAGCTAATTTTTTCTATATATTTTTAGTTGTTCGATTAATTTTTTCTATTTTTAGTAGAGACGGGGTCTCGCTCTTGCTCAGGCTGGTTTCGAACTCCTGAGCTCAAACAATCTGCCCGCCTCGGCCTCCCAGAAAGCTAGGATTACAGGCGTGAGCCATCGCGCCCGGCCGAGTACAAGGCATTTTTGACAAGAGAAATCAGAATAAGTTTCACTGTGGAAGTTGTTTGAGGTGGGGATTGAACAAAGGTGTGACTTTAACAGGGGGAGATGGGGAGGGGAGGAGTCAAAAGAGTATCTTAGTTAGAGTGAGAAAGGGAAGTTTAGAAAACAGGTGGCAATTGAAACTCATCTGAGCACTGGGACCTTCTGGGGTGTTAGCAGAGGTAAGAGTGGATTATGCAGCACTTTAGATGTTAGGATTAGGAATCTGGACTGGAAAAGGGGAAGCACTGGCAGTTTTGGAATAGGGTTGCGATTCACACTTACCTAGCAAGCGCTATCTCATATGGCTGTGGGTCATTTTTTGAGAGTCAGAAGATGTAACCAACGAGAATTTGAGAATTCGCTTAGGAAGTTCTTGCACTGTCTCTGCATGAGGATGCAGAGGGAGTGATGGATATGAGGGATATCTCGAGCCATTCATGGGACTAGGAAATTTGTAAATGTAGGCGGAATAGAAGGATGGTTTTGAAGGAAGAGATGAGTTGAATCACAATACTTGGAAAGCTAGGGACTGGAGCTTGTTTTTGTGGGAAAGGTGGTGGGTCCCCTCTTGGATATGAGGTGCCGAGGGGGAGAAATGGAAATATGGAGCAGACAATTGGAAATGTAGGCTTGATCTTCAAGATGGAGTTGGCTGGAGTCCCACATACGGGGGGACAGAGAGCCACTAAGAGCTCAGCTGTGTGAGGGAGCGTGGGCAGTGGAGGGTACCTGAAGGAGAACCCAGGGGACTCAGGTGATCAAGAACTAGGAGAGGGACGGGAGATAGGAAAATGCAGCAGGCAGGGTAGTCGGAGTGACAGGATGGATGTGGTACCAGAGGAGTTAAGGAGAAGACCTGTTTTCAGATAAAGAAATGGCCCAGAGTGTTGCATGCTGCAGGGAGGTCAAGAAATAAATATTCATGAAAGGCCGATGGACTTGGTGACCACACTGTCATCATGGGTGACCCTGAGAGAGCTGTTTAGCGTATGGACTCTTCTCTTGAGGAGTTTGATATTGAAAGACAAGAGAGAAGATGGTAGATTGAAATCCGTGTTTGTTTTAAAGTTGATTAATTCTTCAGTGCCTAAATATCACAAATGACTCAGACTCAGAATATACCCTGGTCTTTCCTTAAAAAAAAAAAAAAAAAAAAGCAATGAAATGAAAGACCATCATTTAGTTCTTCTCTTTTGATTTCAAGATTCAATTTTTGGCCGGTTGTTTGTGTCTGACTCGACTCTGCTTCTGGCTCTGTCAGTGTCCTCTCCTGGCAACCCCGGAGGTCATGCACAAATGTGCGCAGTTGTTAAGCAACTGCTTCCCGCCGTTGTGGCCCTGCTAAATTTGGAACACGTATTAGTCCCAATCTAAGTCTTCATTCAGTGGAAGAAAAATAAGTCCCTGACTTTGAAATTTCAGAGGTTACACATTTGTGGAATATGAAATCAGTGGGTTGATGATTTTTGTCTTACCTCACAGAATTCTTTAAAAATACACTGGAGAATTGCTGTGCAGTGCTGTGAAAATTTAGTTCTTTCCAGGGCGTTTTCTAGAAAAAAAAAATAACTGTGCCCAAATCACAAAAGGAATCATGTATTTTACACCTGTGCTTTCTAAGATAATAAACAAAAGCAGAACACACACACAACACAGCAACAACAGCAAAAATCAACAAAACAACAAGCCAAACAAACTCTAGAGTTTCAGATAGAAATGACTTTGTCAGTCTGCGTTAAAGACATACTCTAGCTCTTCTTTCACGCCTTGGTTTGTGGCTTCACAACATAATCATCTTGGTCTCGAGTGGTTTATGAAATGAATGCAAGAAAAGGTAACTTGGATTAATATATTTCCCCCCAGTGGAATTCTCTTCCTCACTCTCATATTTAAACAATTATGTTGCACCTAAATGGCCCTAAATTATATTCCTCTAGGGCTCTTTAGAGATTAAAAGTGTTATAGTAGTCTTTCACAGCTGTATAGAATTTGAGTCTTTGAAGTATTTATACATCCATTAATCTCATTTGCCCACGAGATAGACAGCCCAAGTATTATCATTAAGGCCATATTGCCTGTAAAGGAACTGGGATTCAGAGTTGTTTATTAACCAGCCCAGGATCACACAGTTTATTAGTGGCAGATTCAGGGCTGAAAGTTGGATTTTCCGGTTCCAAATTCATAATATTTTCCATTCTGCTTTGAGTGGCATTTCTGACTTTGGGGTCTTTCATTCTTAAGCACTTCCATGTATAAGCTTTGTATAACATCAAGTTAGTTGCTGGTAGTGCATTGATTGTGGAGGGCCCAGAAGCAGAAACCACAGTCTTTAAATGACACTTTACCCTTATCTGAGGTTTGGCCTTTATTGAATGGAGGTCTCTTATTAAGGGAAGGTATGCATTGAGGCAAGAGGCTTCCATCCTTTCAAAAAATGGAAACTCCTGGGCTTCTTAGGGACGGTTAATGATGAGAATTAGGGAGGAATTTGTAAATGTGAAACACTTTATAAATCCTGGAGGAGTGTCAGTGGGCTGTGTGTTTCTGCGGAGACAGATTTTTGCATACGTTGTCCCCTGGACACTGCTACCTTTGGTGCATGCTTGTTTTTGAAACAAGCTCGTTTTCCTCCTTTTTAAGACGCGAGTCTGATGTTTATTTTCATGGTGGTTTTCTGTACGTGTGAGCTTGTGTTTCAGTTAAACTGAACACTTGTACTACTGCAAAACTGAATTTAGTAATGTTGCCAATATCTTAGCCCTCAAGTAGGCTTTAAATATTCTTAACCCTGGGAGCTGGCCCAAGAAATGTCTTGTTTTTTTCCCTGTACCACTCAGCATATAAATCCTGAATTACTGCTGACCGAAGATACATCAAGTACAAATCGATAAGCATTTTGTTTCTGTATTTTGGAAAATGAGACAATGAGTGAAAGAGAAGCCCTCGATGAGGGCTTAAAATATTATCATTGTTCTATGGATTAATAGAGCTAGGGCTACTATTTTACTCATTTGCTAGCCACCATGTAATTACATTGCACTGAAAGGATTTCTAAAAACATCTTGATTGAGATATAATTCATATACTATACAGTTCACTCATATACAGTGTACAATTCAATGTTTTGGGTATATTAATTATTTTTTAAAATTGTGGTAATATATGACATAAAATTTACCACTTTAACAATTTTTCACGTATGGTTCAATGGCGTTAATTATACTCACAATGTCGTGCGGCCACTGCTGCTTTCTGTTTTCATCATCCCAAACGGAAACTCTGTGCTCATTAAACAATAACTCCCCATGAAAGGATTTTCAAATATACTTCGATTATTACCTTCAGGTATATGAAAGACCTTTGAAGAAAATTTTGTTTAGTCTTTTTTTTAAGGGGAAGTTTATTCTTTTAGGGGAAGTTTGTTCTTTTAGGGGAAGTTCCCTATAGCACGTGACACAGATTGGGTTCCCTTGGAAGGTGGCCTCTAAGACTAGCATGTGGGGTGCTGGTAGGGTCCCTCTAGGGATCAGCATTTGTGAGGGGAGGGAAGGAGGCCGGGTGGGGCAGAAGGAGAAGGTGCACAGTGTTGCAGTCATAAAGCCTCATCCTACCCAGTAGAACTCTGGAACTGGGATTTCCTGTGTTGGGGCAACAGAGATGGATCTTTACACCATCATATCATCCAGTCACAGCACACAGCCAGCGGCCTCCAGGAAGGAGCATGAGCTTGGGCTGACTCTCTCCAACCAAGGACAACCCAAGGCAAAGAGCCAGCAGCTGGGACGTGAAATGCTCAGTCCATAGTCCCCCGCACTTTACTGCCCATTGAAGTCACCTCTGCAGCCTCAAAAATACTATGCCTGATTGAATGCGTATGGAGTGAGAAGTGAGTGGAAAGCTTCCAAAGCTCCCCAGGGGATTCCAGGGTGCCCCACAGACTGGGAGCGACTGCTCTCAGTCCTGAAGGGGCATCAGCACAGTGTACACCACTGTGGAAAATTCCTCAACTTTGGATTTGGGAAAATGGAATTTGGCTCAACCATTTTCTAACTCTGTGAGTTCTTGTTTATGTTCTCCTAAGACTTTGCTACTGGGCTTTGAAAAATATGAATGGATGGTGCATCTGAGTGGCTAGGAGGGCACTTACAAATCAATACAAAAACAGTGAACACCTCCATAAAAATTTGGCCACAACCAAGAATGCACACCAATTATCAAAGAAGAAATTCCGATGATCTTTAAACATTTTAAAATATATTGTCTTAGCAGTAATGGAAAGAATGAAAATTAAGACTCTATTTGCCTGTTATACTGGCAAAGATGAAAAAGAATTGCTAGTACTCAGTGACAGGGAAAGTGGTGGCAGAAGGAATTCTCATCTTCCTGGTATGAGCATACATTGGTATAACATTTGCGCTGGAACATGTGGCAATATGCATAAAAATTCTTAAAAAGTGAATGTCTTTTGACATAGCAAATCTAATTCTGAAAGTTCATCCTCAGGAAATAATAGATAAGTGTGTAAAGATATGTGCATAAGGTGTAACTTCGGAGTCTTGCTGGCAACAGTGGAAAATTAGGAGAAGCATAAATGCTCACTAATAAGGTGTTAGTTAAATAAGTTCTGGTACACACCTATGTACTTCTAAATGAGAGACACAGTGAATAAAACAGTATGAACCTATTTTTGCATTAAAACATATTTGCATTGAAAAACGCCTTTAAGAAAAATATCAGATGTTAACAGTAAACAGTTTTTCCCCCTGAGTAAAAATTACAGGTGAATTTTATTTTCCATCCTATGTCTCTTAATAGTATTTGGACTTAAAAAATTACATGTTAATTTAATTTTTGTGTGTTAATTTCATGTGCATAAAAAGCATCAAGCCATTTTCAAAAATTATACGTTTCCAAAATTACACACACACATATCTCTATTTCTATCTATCCATCTATCTCCCTATCTATCTATCTAGCAACATAATCCAATTAGTAGTTGTCTCTGGAATTTGGGGTCATGGGTGATTTTTATTTTCTTTCTTATGCTTATTTATACTTTATAGATTTTTATAATGAGGTTGTATTATTCTTATAATGAGAAATAAGAAAATAGCTTTTAATATGTCAGTGCATTTGCCTGACCTAATTTCCATTCACTCTTGCATCTGTTTCCTTTGAAGGGTTTTTTGGTTAGCATTTCTTTTTCCATGTCTTTCTTCCTACCTTCTTATTTAAATAATCATCATTATGCGTTGAATAGTTGTATGCTTTACCTAATCAGGGGCACTTATTTTGACTCTTGCATTTGTTATCAAGCTGTACATTTTCACTGTATTCCTTATTTTCTTTTTCTAAGTAAAGTTTGACCTTTAGGTGAGACATTGCCATACATAGCATCCATCATCTACCATTATGCGTTTGATTCATCTATTAAATGATAATGTGTCCTCTAAAATTATTGATATTACATTAAATCATTCCATATTTGCCCTGGGGAAGAGCTTTGAGGCTATAAAATTTACCAGGCAGGTAGGATATGCAAAAAGAGAAATATACATAAATGTTTCTCACAGGCAGATGCTCTTCCATGAGTTTGACAGATTTCACTCATCCCTTAGGCCCTAAATTAAATGTCGTCACCTTCTCTCTGATGCTCCCCTTGACTCTCCCAGAGTAAGCTGGAGCTGACTTCTGCACATGTTTATTGTGGCTCGTATTGAATTTTATTATAAGTAGTTGTTGATGTCTACCATCTTATTAGACCTCCAGGTATGAAATGTGGTAGCTATCCATCTATATGGATCCCAATGGTCCCCACCGCGTTGAATTCAGCCCTTGACACATAGGTGATGACAGAAGTATTATAAGTCATTTCCAAGATTAGGTTATAAAAGGCCAAGGTTTCCATCTTGGGCTCTTTCTCTTGGCTCGCTTGTTCTTTGGAAAGCCAGCTGCCATGCTGTGAAGACAGTCAGGCAATCCACAGAGAGATGCTCAAGTGGCAACAGCTAATAAAAAATGAAAGATGGCCGAGAACCACTGAGTGAGCGTGGAAGCACATCCCTCTTTACTGAGCCTTCAGATGCTGCAGGCCCTGCCGTCAGCTTGGTTGCAAACTCATGAGACACTCTGAGTCAAAACCATCCATCTAAATGGCTCCCAATTCCTGACCCTCAGAAAATATGTGAGATAATAAATTCTTGTTTTTTTTAAGTTCTGAGTTTGGGGGTAATTTATTATGCACCAGTACATAACTAATACAGGCTTGGCATTAGAAGCGCAACAAAAAACTGACATGTGATAGTAGCTTTGAACTAGGCAGTGGGCAGTGGAAAAGCTGTAGGGATTGAGGAACATATTAATAAAAGCTTAAAGTACCTTGAACACACTGTTCATAGAAGTTTGAACTTGGAGGAGGCTACCCATGAAGGCTTGAAGGAAAATGGGAAAAATGCTATTGGAAACTGGAAAAAGGAGAATCCTTGCTATGTAGTGGCAAAAACATCAGCAACACTGTCACCTGCAGTGATGAGGAAAGTAGAAAATGCACCTGATATAGTGATATCATTAAAGATGCTGTAGTTAAGGAGATTCCTAACCAGAGTGTTGAAAGTGCTTTCTGATTTTCTTCCTGTTGTTTAGAGTAAAATTTCAAGAGAGAGAGAACATTATGAAACCAGAACTATTCAATAAAAAAGAGCCAGGGCTTGCTGGTTTTGAAGGGTGCCAGCCTCTCCACGTGGCACATGATGCTAAAATTAAGAAATGACTTCTTCAAAGCCTGAGGTGGGCTGGTAAAGAAAGAAAAGAGTAATAACGAAAAAGCAATGGCTTCTGAGCAAAGATCAAATTCAGCACACTTTTAGGAACACAAGTTCCACACATTAAGCCAAAGGTGTGACTATAAAATCTTTTCTTCAGCTCTCAGCAATCAAAGGTGGGGTCTCAGGACACTGTTTGGTCAGACAGAAGGCCTCTGAAGAGCACCACTGAGGGCTCTGCCTTACAGACCCTCTCTTCAAGCAGTAGGCCTTCCTGGAAGCTCCAGCACCTCGAACCTCGGCAGAAGCGCAAGCAGAGCCTGTTGCGAAGAGACTGGTGGGATGAAGTCTGAAGGGATTCCCAGAAGACCCTCAGAGTGTAAAGCGAGTTGTACTTGAAGAAACGCCGACAGCTTGACGTGAAAGGGATCTAGAGCGTACAGAATGAAAAGAGGCCTTTGGCCCACCAGTGTCAGCAGAGAGGAAGCAGGCTGATACAACCACTCGGCCACAAGCACGCGCCGCCTTTCCTGAAAACGGAAGGATGACTGAGAGCGCAGAGCCAAGAGTCCAGAGGGTGGAGCTGAGAGCCCAGAGAACTATTCCTAGTCCTCAGTCAGGGACCCAGTCGAGGAACTTCCAGCATTTGCTGGCCTGGATTTTGGCATTGCTGTCCCTGCATACTTCCTGCTTCCCCTTTTGTGAGCAGGAATGTTTATAGCCATTATCCTCTGCTTGTCCCACTGTTGTCTGTTGGGTGCGTGGGGACAGATGAGTGTCTGTTTGTACATGCCTGCAGATCAAGAACCACCGTATTCGGCCGGGCGCGGTGGCTCACGTCTGTAATCCTAGCACTCTGGGAGGCCGAAGCGGGTGGATCGTTTGAGCTCAGGAATTCGAGACCAGCCTGAGCAAGAGTGAGACCCCGTCTCTA
>CAUYSK010083530.1:0-12952 GCA_963575035.1 Avahi laniger | reverse complement strand
TCCTATCAATGACTTGTCACATCTTCCAATTCAGTTTATTTGGTTGCCTTGTTACTTCCTGTTTCTGGTGGATTCACAAAAAGTTATAATTTTGCAGATTATTTAGTCTTTAACATTGTTAGGGTGAAAGCAATATTCTTTTGCAGCTTTTACATGCTAAGTGGAATATGATCATTAAAAGCTTAAACAAAATGTAGATACATTATCACATTACCTTTTGTCTTTTGTTTTTCCATCTTTCATCCAAGACAAATTGAGAGAGAGGAGTGTTCATTTCATTCTAACCATTGAAAACTAATAGTTATAAGAAAATGCCAATAATAGAGAACCTAAGTTTAGAGAAGTAAAATTTAGACAAGTAGACAAATACAGTGCTCCTTAAATCAATCCCCTACCTGCATCTCCACATTTTTCTTGCTCCCATTTAGCCTAATACTACTGGAAATGTTCATGGAAACACGTGACGGATAATCAGGATGCTAACATGATATCGACTCTCTCCTAGCTCTTAACCTCCAATCAGCAAGCCTTTTACTTATCTCATCTTGATTCCCTCTCTGAAGAAATATTTTAAACTTGTCAATTTTTTTCTCAACTCTTTATTTCAATATCATTTTCCACATCATTCTTCTCTTTCAATAGAGAAGCATCTTAGCTAATTTATTGAGGATGGAGGTCACTTGGCATAAACTTTCTCAGTTTCACCACTCTTCAAATACAGATTATCTTTGTATTCACGCTTTTACTATGGCTTCCTGTTTTTCTGCTTCAAAAGAGATTATTCCTTTCCAAAATCAAATTTCTGTCTTTGGCCCCCTTTCTAAACTGGTTGATTGCTCATATATTTGCTTCCTTTTTGATGCATATTTTTCTTATACTTTAAATTGACCTCTTCTCTGGTCCAATTTTTGTATTAAAAGCGTATTTCTCTATTTTTTTTTTTTTTGTTGTCGTTGTTGTTGTTGTTGTTGTTTTTAATGCTGGTTAGATATTAGAGTAAGACTTTCTCCTCATCTACTCTTTTTACTTCCAGATTTTCTAATATTCAGGCTAACTTCTTTCCCACTTCTGGCAATAGTAAACTTTTTATACTTTCTTATTCCTAATTTTGACACAGATCTGCCTCTGTATCACTGACCAATCCCTTTTATTTTCCTTTGTTGTCTTCTTTCTTCTGCTTGTGAAACCCATCTCTCTTTCTTTAGAGGATCTAATTCCTGCTAATTATTTGGCATTAGTTTAATGAAATGACTCCTTCATCTGTATTTGCAGCCTCAAACACTCTGCTAAATGCTAATTTCTCATTTTTAATGTTCACCACCTCAGTGCTTTCTAAGAGCATTAACATCCAAAGCTGAATCAATCTTTTTTCCCTGATGGAATTAATTCTTTGGCCTTTGTGGTTTTAACAGTATATTTCACTAGTTATCTGGGTCTAAAACTCTAGACTATTTTTTATTCTTTCTCTCTTTCTCATTCTTTGTATGATTTTTCAATAAACATATTTATTTGGCGGCATGTGCTTTGCAAAATGATAGGGATTCAGCCATTGACAAAAATTTCTTCTCTTGGAGTGCAGTCTCAGAGACAAACAAATAAATTAAACTAGTTGATTTAGATACTATTAAAGCAATTAGGACAAAGCACTGTGGTAAAGTAACCAGAGTCTATGAGAGGACTTAGTTGGAGTAGTCAAGAAAAAGATCAATCTGAGTACATATGTGACATTTGAGTTGACACTGGAATAATCAGAATTAACGAATCATATGAAGACTTGGCAGGAATATATTCCTAGTTAAAAAAAAAGAAAAAGGAGATGCAAAGCCTCTTTTAGTTCACTTAATGACTATTTCAACTTTTTCCTGATTACCTCTCCTCTTTCATTTACATGTTTGCTATTTTTTTCCAAGATCTGTTGTCACATAGTGATTTCATCAAATTCATAACTAAAGCTCCAATCATTCCAGGAAATGGAGCTAGAATTATTTCTCTAATAATCTATTGTGCTTTCTTATTGGACAATACATAGTTTTCTTTGCATGCCTTGACTTTAGCATATTGAAATATTTGATCATATCATTTCTTTCACTTGAAATGCTTTCTGTTTTTGTTTTGTTTTGTTTGTTTTGTTTTGTTTTTTGTTTTTCAAGTCTCACTCTGTTGCCCTGAGTAGAGTGCCATGGCATCACCCCAGCTCATAGCAACCTCAAACTCCTGGGCTCAAGCAATTCCCCTGCCTCAGCCTCCCTAGTAGCTGGGACTACAGGCGAGCATCACCATGCTCGGCTAAGTTTTCTATTTTTAGCAGAGACGGGGTTTCGCTCTTGCTCAGGCTGGTCTCAAACTCTTGAGCTCAAGCGATCCACCTGCCTCGACCTCCCAGAGTGCTAGGATTACAGGTTTGAGCCACCACACCTGACCAAGAAAGGCTTTCTTTCACTATCTCTGGCTGTTAAAAATTTTTCATTTTTCAATCTTCATATTTTAGGCTCTTTCATCCATGAAGCCTTTCCTAATATGCTTAGTATTATAAAATTTTTCTTGTCTCAGTTGCCTAGAGTTTTTATTTTTGTATTTACAGAAAGTTTTTATTTTATTTTTTAAATTACACAGTAAAATTTAACCTTTTTGGTATACGGTTCTATGAATTTTAACATTTTCATCTAGATGTTAAAAATTAACATTGTTGTATATATGCACTTGATCACTCTCCTTGTAACTGAGTATTCCCAGTTCCTCCCTCTGCTCCTTATAACATTGCTATCATTCCTTTTTCTTATCTAATCACCCAATACATTGTTACGACTATTATTTTAAACAAACAGCTTTCTTAAATCAATTAACAATAAGAAAAATAATTGATTTTATTATATCATTTCCTGCAAGGCAATTCTACCAGCAACAAATTTGTTCAGTTTCTGTTTGAAAAAAAAAAAAATTATTTCTCCTTCACTTCTGAGGATAACTTTACTGAATTCAGAATTGTAGGTCATTGTTGTTTTATGTTTTTTAAATACCTTAAATATTTTATTCCACTTTCTTGTTGCTTGCATTGTTTTAAAAAGTAGCCTAATATAATTCTTATCCTTACTCCTTTATAAGTAAAGTAATTTTTACCACATCTGCCTTCTTTGGAAAGTTTCTCTGTGTCTATGATTTTTTACAGTTTGAGTATGATATACATAGGTGTTGACTTTTTAGCATTTTCCCTGTTTGGTGTTCTCTGAGCTTCCTGAATATGTGGTACAGTGTCTGTCATTAATTTTGAAAAATTATTAGCCACTATTAGTTCAAATATTTCTCTTACCCCTTTTTTCTCTTTCTTCTGCTTCTGATATTTCCATTATGTGTATGTTACACCTTTAGTAATAGTCCAACTGTTCTTGGATATTCTGTTCTGGTTTCATTTTTATTTTTTGGACTGTTTGTTTGCTTTTCATTTTTCTCTTTGTTTTTCAGTTGGAAAAGTTTATATTCATTTATCTTTAATCTCAGTGATTTTTTTTCCCTTACCTGTGCCCAGTCTAAGGATGAACTCATCAAAGGCATTCTTTAATTCTTTTATTGTGTTTTTTATTTCTTGTATTTCCTTTTGTTTCTTTCTTAGGATTTTCATCTCTCTGTTTACATTACTCATCTGTTCTTGCATGTTGCTGATTTTTTTTAATTAAAGCTTTTGTCATATTAATTATAATCATTTTAAATTCTCTATCTAGTTATTTCAAAAAAAATCTCTGTCATATCTGATACTGAACGTTTGCTTTGTCTCTTCAGGCTGTTTTATTCTTGTCTTTTTAGCATGTATGGTAATTATTTTGTTGAAAGCTGAACATGACGTATCAGGTAATAAGAACTAAGGGAAATAAACTTTCAGTGTGAGGTTTTTATGTTATCTGTCCAGGGATTTATGCTGTGTTTAATGTTTAATGTTTGCTGTAGCTGAGCCATCATAGGCTTCAATTTTCCCTATTGTTCTGGCTTTCATTTCCCAAGTTGTCTTTGGATTTCCCTAGAAACTCCTTCTTAAATAGAATCTGTTGTCTTGCAGTTCTTTTAGTTATAAAACACTGTTACTGTGCTGGAGTCTGTCAATGTGGTTGTAAGGTATCAGGGAATGAAAACGTTCTATAATTTTATGATTAAATTCTTGTTTCTGTGTGTGCTGGAATCTCTGGGCTATGGTCTTTGGAAGTATTCCTTCATCCCTTATTTTTCCCTCCCTATGTGAGATCTGAAGGCAACAGGACGCTGGAGCTAATTTGTCTTTTTTTTTAGATCAGATAAGGCTTTAGTAAAATATTTTCCCTTGAGGGTAATTTGTTATGGTGAACATTATGATGTGAGCATATTTGAAAATGACTCTGCCCTATTCCTCCTCACCTCACTGAAACTAGGACGTGGTTTTTTAACCTTCATCAGGAGAACCGAGTGCAGCTCCTGGAGGTAAAAGCTCAGGAAAGTGTGAGACTTTTCCCAATACTGGATTTCCTACATTTTTATTTCTCAAAACAATCCCCACTGAACCTACAATAATTTGTCATTTACTGTTTAATTGTTTCTGCTGCTGGCTCCAGTAACTTCTTCTCCCTATGAGCTGTGCTTCCTTGTGTTTATCTGTGTCTCCTGTTTTCAGGGTGACAGTTTGCTATGTGATCTCGATTCTCTGAAGAATCTAACAGAATTGCTCATTATCAATTGTTCAGCTTTTTTCTTATTGTATGTGATGCCTTCCAAAAACTTGACATATCAGAACAGAAACTGGAAGTGTCTCCTTGAGAGTTTAATATTTAATGTTTATACTAGTCTTGAAATGCTTATTATATATGGCATTGAGTATATGATATATATTTGCATATATCACACATTATACCACTTAACACACATCTGATTGAATTATCATGTGTGTAATAGGGTACGGGGCACTGTCTTCATCTTTCTATTTCTTGATGAAATAGTCCAAAACTGAGGCTATGTCTTATTCATGGAAGCATTTCAATCTTCATAAATTTCACAGGAGATATTTGTAGGAGGCAAGTGTCAATCATACATGAATATATATGTTTAACTAAACACCAATTTTTCAATCTTGGTAGTTCTTTTTTTGTTCAGAGGAAGTTTTTGATATTTTGTTTCAGATTTTTTTTTAGGTTACATAAATAATTTAATCTCTCAGTACTAAACAGAACACTTACTGACATAGAATGTCTATTGTGTAAAAATTTTCTTTAGCTTCTTAACTTTTGTATGTAAGATCAGTAGTGTTTTAAAACTATGCTATTTTTCTTTACTTGATCTTTGCCTCTTCTTGAACCAAATCTCCCTTAACAGATAGGATTTTAGAAGATTTCCCCTAGAGTGTTGCTTCAAGCTATTTAAGCTGCCATCAGCTCCTGATTTAGCATTTTTAATAAACTTCCTAGGGCAAAGGATTAATTTCCCTGGACCGTCTTTATCCTTGATGTAGAAGTATAGTGTTCAATTGAGGATGGATCATTGTTAGCCTGCTGTCTTCTCTGCATGTTTATGAATAAGTAGATACAAGTTCAGGGAAGGGAGGAAAACCACAGCAAAATAAAAGTATTCCCAATCCTTAAAATTTGTTGCTAAATAAAAATGAAAACTAATACATATGAATGCAAATACAATTACGTTTACTACATTAAACTGAACACATTAAAAAAAATACGTGTACTGAGGCAATTTTTAGCCAAATAGTTTGAATTAAATTGCCTACATGCTTATTGATCCTTATCTAAAACTCAACTAAAAACAGAAGTTTCACTGCCTTAACAAAACCGTGGTTCATAGAGTGACTCAGAAATTTGGGGCTATAGTATTATAAGATACACTTGGATTAGTGAACCAATTCTTAACAGTTCCTCAAGATTATGACAGGGAGTAAGTTTAAGTAAATACATATAATTATTTCCATTTTCATTAAGTATTAATATATACATGTTAATATCCAGAATCCAATGATTTCATAGGATATCAAATTATTATTTTGTGAGATTCCTTGGTCTCAAGTCTGGGCCCATATAAAATCCTTTCAAGAGAAGGAGGAAGGAGGTAAGGAGCTATATGTGAACTGAAATGCGGTATAGAAAATGTTGGCAAAGGACATACTGATTAACGGTACTCTATGTTAAAATCTAACTTCCTCTCATGCTTCCTGATAACATCTAATATAACCTGTTTATGACAAAAGCAGAAATATTTTGTATTAAGGCACAGAATATCCTGCTATATTGCCATGAATAAAACACAAATCAGAGACACGGTCAAGGCTCTTCTTAGTGATAATTAAGTGTGATTTTATATCACGTGTGTCATTCTGTTATCTGTTCCTATTGAGGGGCCATATAATTTATTGTCCAGATGGAACACATTTGAGTATAAAATATGACACTTACTGGACATGATACCAGGACAACAGGCTTAAATTGAAACTATCCCAGGAAAACTAAGAGATATTTGATGAAATTTTTAATAATTTCAGAATTATAATTAAATGACTTATTTTTTCTTCTACCAAAAGACAAGTGTTCCAAAAGTATCAACATTTTCTATAATGGAATGTATATGCTGGTAAAATAACAGCTATGAAGCATGCAGGCAAATACAGATATATGGAAATATATCTAACATTAATTTTTTTTTAGACAATCAAAAATTGGAAACTCATATCTGGACTTTTTAACAGCCTTGCAAAAGAGGATTTTCAACAGGCTGTGAATCCATATAATGACATATATACTTTTTTCTTTAATTATTTTTAATTAATAAACTGTTCTTGTCTGAATGTTTGTGTTTCCCCCAACATGCATATTAAAATTCTAAGCCCCAAAGTAACAGCATTAGGAGTTGGGGCTTTGGGAAGTGATTAGGTCATGAGGGTGAAGCCCTCATGATTGGGAATAGTGCCTTTATGTTAATGAAAGAAATGTCAGAGAGCCTCAGCATGTGAGGACACAGCAAGAAGGCACCCTGTAAGAGCCAGAAGCAGGTCTCACTAGACATCAGATTTTCCAGCACCTTGATCTTGGACATCTCAGCCTCCAGAATTTTGAGAAATAAGTCTGTTTCTAAGCCACCCAGTTTGTGGTATATTGTTATAACAATCAAAATGGAGTAAAACAGGAAATTGGTACAAAGAGGGGGTGCTGCTGTAACAAATACCTAAAAATGTGGAAGCAGCTATGGAATTGGGGTAATGAGTAGAAGCTGAAAGAATTTTAAGATGCATGTTAGAAAAAGCTTTTATTACTGTTAATGGACTATTAAGGCCAATTCCTCTGAAGGCCCAGAAAAAAAAAAAAGGAGAGCTGCAGACAGCCTCCGCTTCTTAGCTTCTTAGAGTATACCTACATGGTCACAAAGAGAATTGGTGGCAATGTAGACAGTAAAAGCCATTCTGTATGAGGCCTCAGGGGGAAATGACGAACAGGTTATTGGAAACTGGGGGAAATGTGATCCTTGTTATAAAGTGACAGACAGGTTGGCTGAACAGTGTTTGTATGCTTGTGTTTTGTGAAAGGTAGAACTTGTGTGCAACAAAATTGGATATTTAGCTGAAGCTATTTCTAAGCAAAGTAATGAACATACAGTTTAGCTTTGCTCGATTGCTTGTAGTAAAATGTGAGAAGAGAGAAATGATTTAAAAGTGAAATTATTACTCAAAAGGAAAGTAGAACTTAAAAATTTGGAAAACCCCCTATCCATATTGTAAAATATGAGAAAGTTGCTTCAGGAGAGAAAATGAAGGGTGTCAGATTTCATAAGGAGATTAGCTTGAACCAGCCATTTCAACTGAAGCTAGGAACTATTTCTTAAGAGAATGAGGATATTAGACACCATCTAAACAGAAGCCGGGACCTATTGTCCAAGACAATGAAAGAATGATTCTGAATGCACTTTGAATGTCATCAGGACTGCCCCTCCCATCACAGAACCAGATTGCAAGGACTTGTGGGTCAGAAAGATTACAAGGCTTTGCTCCCTGCTTTCTGTTCTTGTCTCCTTGGCTGCCACAGGGGAGGCTCCTGTGGGCCCAGGTGCAGTGCAGGCCATGGTAGTAACCCTTGCAAAGGGCACAGGTGGCAAATCTCTGTGGTGTCCACATGGAATTCTCTCTCACAGATTGCATGAGCCATGGGGGCATGGCTGCCTTCATCTGGATTTCAAAGGACACTCCAGAGAGCTTTCAGACCCAGGCAGAAAATTACCATGGAACCAGAGCCATCACAGAGAGCCTCTAAATAGGGCAATGTCCAGCAGAGTCTGCCCCTGAGACTAAAGACTGATAAAGCAACCTCGGTGCAATTCCAGCCCAGAAGCAGAGCTGCCATCTTGATTGCTTCCAAGTTTTGTCAATTATGAATAAAGTTGTTTTAAATATTCATGTGTAAATTTTTGTGTGGACATTAGTTTTCAACTAATTTGCGTAAATGCTAAAGAGCCTGATGGCTAGATCATGTGGCAAGAGTATGTTTAAGTTTTGTGAAAAAACTACCAAGCTGCCTTCCAAAGTGACTGTATCATTTTGCATTTCCACCACCATGAATGAGAGTTCCTGTTGCTCTACAACAATGTTAAGTGCCCCACAGGTAAAAATTTCTCTATCCACAGAGTTTCAAAAATGGAAAGCTCATATCTACATTATTTAACAACATTCTAAAGGAAGAATTTCAATGCTTTGTGAATCCATGTAATTACATATTTTTAAAACAACAATTTAAAAGTTTCTAAGAGCAATTTATACTTCTCAGGAAAGTTGGCTCACTAGACAATTTAAAGATAAAAACATACAAATAAACATCAATAAAAATCCTATGCCTGGTGGATGAGTTTGAAAAATGTTTATAATTTTTTGAGTGAACAAAACCTGTGATTATAACTTTCTGTTTTGATCTACATACTTCAGTAATTATACTTTTTAGTTATGACCGTTATTACAACAGAGATGTGAAATTAAGATTTCAGCCATGAAATATTGTTTCAAAAATGTAAAAATCAGGATTTTCCAAATAATGAGATTCATTCCATGATTTTCACTAAAAATCTGTTACTATTATTCATATTTTTTTGTATAGGATTGAATAAGTATTTTCATTAATAACAAATAATTTTAATAGTGTTTTTTTCATGTTTACTTCATTCTTTTACATTTTATTTATATTTTTGTTTAGGAAAGATTGATTAAAATACCATGTTTCTTCCCTTATGAAGTAAAATTTTAGTGATATTAATGATTTCTGAAAACTATATTTGAGTTTTCTTAGGCTTATATTATGATGTTATATTTGTTTACTCATCCATACCTGAAATATGATATAAATATCTTGAAGGAGATTCAAAGAAAATTAACATGGTATATGATTAAAGGTTCAAGAATAAGCCCTACTAGGAAAGAATAAGGACCAGAGAAGAGAGATGCAATGACTTAACTCTAGTCTCCGAAATTCCTAAGAGCCATTAAATGAAACTCAGTGAAGTTTGTCCCTCTGAAGACAAAAGTGAGTAGGTTTAAAGGCGGCAATTGTGTTGAATCATGTTGTTAGTCATATTCAATGCTAAGCTGAAAATGGTTAAAATTTAGAAAAGTATTAAGAGTTATTTTGTCAGTATATATTATGGGAACACTATCTCTAAAGATTTTTATAAAAACTTAATTTTTACATAAACTGAAAAATAATTCTTACTGCAAGCAGGAAACTAAACCAGGTGCTCTTGATTCTTCCAGAATCGATGTTTCCAAAGTGAATTATTTTTTCTACCATGGCTTCATTTTTACCTCATTCATATCTACAATCATCTCAGGAAGAGTCTCAAAACTTTCCTCCAAATAGCCTGTCTTGACAGTTAGGTTGTAGACTGCATTTTCCAGCAGAACACCACACCAAGCTTCCCCCCAAAAGTATAGAATTTACATTAATATAATTCATGGCTATTATTTCTATTTTTCTCTCAACCTCTGAAACACTAGGATTTCAATAAGAGTCTATTTTTCTTTCAAACACATTCTGAAAAAATAAGGAATGAAATTTTTTTAAAAGATTGAAGTTGTAAGTAAAGAGACGTGGTTATTTTTTTCCTAACCTTCAGCATATCCTCACACCTGAAAAAGGCATTTAAAAAAATTAAAATCACCTTTTGTGCTACTTTGTTAAAATTGCCCTCACAATGGGATACCAATTTCCTGCAGTAATATTTTTAAAGTGTTCTGGTGCAGTGAAGAATATTTAATTATGTGATTATTTTTCATTATGTGTGTGGTTAATTGTCCTTACGTCAAATGTAAATGATTTTGAACAATACAAGTGAATGAGTAATGTTCTGGCTGTGAGCAACAAATGTCATGTGGATTTTGATTTCTTAGTCATTTATAAATATTTCTTTTCAAGTCTAGAAAAGGAGTTAGTTTAGATTGCAGACAGCCATAGAAATCTAGGTGTAAGAATAAAAAACAACATGAATCATGGAATTGCACAACACACCCTAGGGAAAAATGTTTTATTATATTCATTTTTTATAAAAATATCAAAATGTGATTTTTCTAAATAAAATGCAAAGCCTAGTTATAATTCCCTGAATTTAGTTTCGAATGCAAAGCCTGTAAAGATTTATCACTCTTATATCACTCTTATATGTAAATCATTGTCTTTCTTTGCCTCTGATCAGTGCCTCTTGTGGTCTTTTGTACACAATAAACAATCTGTGTTTATGAAAATGTGTACGTACGAGTCAGAAAAATAAGACATACTTTTATTAGTTTAGTGGGCATTTTCTGTTACCTGGAAAGCATCCATTCCCCTTTTGTTTAACAGTAGAAAAATTTTCTTAGTGAAAATTGATAATTTAGGTAGAATAACTGCAATTTGGGATCCAGGAGTAATCACGTGATACAGATGCTGCCAACGAGAACACCACATGCATTACTCAGAGTATTTTGGCTCAGGGACGGTTGACATTGTTCAGACAGTTGATGAGTGCTACTTCTTAGAACTTCTGCTTGAGTAATGAAGGAGTTAAAAACATGCCACCTGAAACTGTGCCACTCTGGCATATTAACTATTTTGAGTTAAAGTCACTTGAAAAATAGAAGATACAAGAAGATTACTCTGATATTTCTTCTATTTATTAAAAGCAGGAGATGAATTTCTCCTGTGCAAGATATCCCAGCTACACCAGAAGGAAAGTACCATTCCTATCATCAAGGATGGGAAGTTGAGGCCGAGGTGAATCCATACAAACAAACCTTTTTAAAGTAATCCTTATATTCCTAGTCATTTTGCTATCCAATTAACTACTCTAGCCCAAGCCCCTTTGCTTTGTCCCATTTTCATAATTTACTACTCTTTGTCCAATTCAGTGTATAAATTTTGAACTGTAACTGCACTTTTGGATTTTCATTTCCTTATGAAGTCTCCTGTGCCATGTCAAACTTGTATTAAATAAATTCGTGTGCCTTTCTCCTGGTGATCTGTCTTATGTCCATTTAAATCTTGGTGCTTAAGAAATCACCAAGAGGAGTCATCTTGCTTAGGAGTAAAACCAAAATAGAAGAAAACAGAGTGGTGAGATAGAAAAAGATGAATATTGATTAAGTCATTTGAGCCACTGGGTCCAGACATGGATGATAATTCTCTCTCAGATTTGTGACAAAAATTGTCTCTTTCACCAAACTCTAGCCAGGATCCTCTGAACCCTTTGTCAACTAGGCCTCAATCTTGGTCTTATAAAGACTTAAAAAAACAAAACAAAACTAATATAGTTTCTAACAGCTTGAAGATGAATTCCTGGGATAACTTTAGTCCTCATTAAAGTGTCTATCTGAGAAGACTCAAGGCTGCCAAAAGAATTTACTGTGTGTTCCAGTCAACACTTAAAGACAAGGGTCCCTATCTCCCAGCCTCCTGGGAGGGTAGATGTTCAACTGCACTAAGCACCAGTTAGTTAATCCAGATTAATCCCACGTGGACCAATCCTTCTTCTCACTTTTTGTAATTTTCGATTCCTTTACTCTGAGTCCCTGCTCACCCCCGCCTATTCCCTCATTCTCTCTTTAGAATCTCCATTGACTTCTGTACGAATTGAAGTTGAGATCAGTTCACACTGAACTCTTTTCCTCATTGCAGTACTATATTGCTAATTAAAATCTGTCCTCACCGCTTTACCTAATGTCCTGCTTTGTTTATCTTTGACACTTGTTGCTTATGGGAGCCAATAACCTGACATATAATGAATAGAATTTAGTTTCTCTATTATTTGCAATTGAAACAATCATAATTAATTCACTCTGTGCATTACCTGGAATTTGACCTTCCTCTTTCTGTGCCTATGTTTGAATTTGGTAAAGATGATCAAAAAGATATAAATGTAAGGAAGTTGTTCTACAAGGATTCCTCTTTATCTCCAGGAGGAAATGAGCATGTTTGACAGTTGATAGTTTGATAGTACTGTTTGATGGTTACATTGCCATTGAGTAAATTGGGAAACTATAAATCGTAAAAAAGAGTCTATAGACAGGGTAACATATTTCAGAATGTTTAATAATTATTGACAACTAGGGCTTGTCTTTTCACAATTTTTTAAATGAAGTCTTCCTCTTGATATTAAATATTTTTCATTCACTAGAGACCTCAAGATTCATTCCTTCCTTCCTTCCTTCCTTCCTTTTTTCTTTCCTTCTTTCCTCTTTCTTCCTTTCTTCTAACTCCAGAAGCTAAGAGTGTCTGTCTAAGCATATATACAAAAGAAAAAGTTTTGTGTTTCAAATTTATAACAGCTATAAGTAACTGAATAAATTAGTACATGTATTACTCTAAGTTATGGTTGGAGAAAGCCAAAAAGGACTCTGATCTTCTAATTCCACTTTAATCTAATCTTTATAAAAATATTATATCCAGTGTGGCTTTAACTATGGAGAAAAGAGAAAAATCAGAAATCAAAG
>CAUYSK010083529.1:0-13835 GCA_963575035.1 Avahi laniger | reverse complement strand
TTTTTTTTTTTTTCCTGAGACAGAGTCTGGCTCTATTGCCCTGGCTAGAGTGCTGTGGCATCAGCCTAGCTCACAGCAATCTCAGACTCTTGGGCTCAAACGATCCTCCTGCCTCAGCCTCCCAAGTAGCTGGGACTACAGGCATGCACCACTATGTCCGGCTAGTTTTTTCTATATATATTTTTAGTTATCGAATTAATTTCTTTCTATTTTTAGTAGAGACGGAGTCTCGCTCTTGCTCAGGCTGGTTTTGAACTCCTGAGCTCGAACAATCCACCCGCCTCGGCCTCCCAGAGAGCTAGGATTACAGGCGTGAGCCACCGCGTCCGGCCTATCTGCTATAGTTCTGATAGATAGTATTTTAGGAACGACTTTTATTTTTAGAGTCTCTGCAATTTCTATTTTAGTTTTCTCTTCATTAAAAATTCTTTAAGTAAGAGTTTTAATTTCTAGGCAATAAGATGTTTTTTGTTTTCTGGTATGGTGTTAATGTCTAGTTTTGTTATGTTGTGTTTAGAAAAATTCTCCACCTTGGAGGATTTTTAAATTTTTTTGGTGGCCATTAAATGGTTGCTTCATCCGGGGAAATGTTTTGTGGAACCTTGATCTGTCATGGCCAAAACAATAATTTTTAAAGTCTCTTATCACTAGTTTATTTTAACCAGTTTCTCCCTTTTATCTCCTATAGTTTTTGCTTTATTATGCTGATGCTAAATTATTTGATAAAACCATAACTGTTTTACTTTATTATTGAAAGAAACTTTAACATTATAAGGTGTTCTTTGTTTTCTAAGGATTGTAACTTGAATTTAATCTTGTGTTAACATGAAACCTTCATCTTTTGTTTGTTTTCGTCTACCTAGTATCTTTGCACAGTCTTTGATTATCAACTTTTTTCAGTCACTGTATTTTAGGTGTGTACCTTGTATTTAGTATAAAGTTGAGTTTTGTTCTGTTATTCAATTGGAAAGTCTTTTTTTAACTGGGTAAGAATGGTGCATTACATTTACTCATTTAGCATATATGTTTAATTTCAGTTTTGCCTCAATTTCTGAAATTTCCTATTTTAATAGGTTTTAAAGGATCTTGCCTATTTACTTTTTTGTGAGTGCTTTTTTAAATATTTATAGAAAGTCTTGTTTCTGAATATAGTCTATTAGTACTCTGTGGCCATTCCCATTTCCTACTTTTGTATTTTCCTCAACTGCAGAAGCTAAAAAACAAAAACCCCTCCACTTTCATATCTCTCTTGCTGCTGCTAGGTTTCTGATTACATATTACTTTACTCCAGGACAAACCAGTGACCAATGACAAAAACTTGAGTAAACAGGACAGGTGTCACCAAGTAGAGTAACAAGTAAAATTAGAGACATGAGTGTTTGCAATGGCTGGGCTCCAAGTGCCAGAGGAAAAGTCCATTGCATGGCCCTTTCTAGACATGACTAACTCCCAGACACAAAATTTAGACTGTGGCTTTTTCTCTCTCTTCCCATCTGTACCCATTTCCTGGACTTTGGATCTAGTGTACAGTTCTTTAGACTGGTATGGCCTTCTTTTAAGTAGGCGATCCACTGGTGATGTTTCTCATACACAAAGAACCTCGATATCATTCAGATCCCTCATGATTAACCAGAATCCAGCTCCAGTTTTGCAGTCTGTTCCTTTCAATTCTTAAACTGGGATTGACAATTCCTAATAAAGAATTGACTGAGCAGGTTTCCTCAGTTTGGAGAAGTTGTAGATCACCTCTCAGATAATATTCTAAAGGAAACCAGAATTTAAACAGATTCTCATAAACTTTCACATGTAATTAGGAAGTGCAACGTTGATGCTATAGTATATGTCAGGCCCAGTCTGGTCCCCAGCTTTGGGTGAAAGCAATTTCACAGAGTATTGAGGGCACAAGCAAAATTGGACAAGGTTGGAAGTTAAATGGCGGGAAAAACACTGGAGCAGTAAGTGTGTACCATTTTACCCCAAAGTTGAGATTGACAGGGAAGATAAAAATAGGATGGTCACTCAAGAACAAAGTGGTGACTTTTTAAAATGGAGATTATTGGAATATTTTCATTCTGATGGGAAGGACCAAGTAAAAGAAAAGACATTGTAGATACAGAAGAAAGAGAAGATAGGTGATAAAAGTCCCCTAGGTGGATCTAAAGCACAAGTAGAAGGATTAAGCTCAGATATAGGGAGGTTACATCATTTTGGGAAGAAAAAGGCAAATCTACATATAGTTGATTAAGTCTGTACCTTCTGTGGTAGAAAGTTGATTGAGTTCTTAAGTGGTTGCTTCCATTTTTGCTGTGATATGTCATCAGTTGAGAAAGTAAGAAAAACAAAGTATGATCTGGGATCTAAGGAGTTTGGAAAAGACGTGGAATAGCTTCAATAAAGAATAGGCACAACAAACTTGGGTATGACAATTCAAAAATCAAGGTTCCCAGAAACAACTCTGACCCAATCCAGAAAGCACTTAGCAAATTTGAGTCTGTATTATGATGCTAAACATATTGCCTCTTCAGTCTTCCTAGTACTTAAGTTGAGGTCCCAAAATCTGACAAATTTGCTTTTACCTTATCTATGAGACTCTGTCCACTTGTTTACTCAAGTTTTTAACACCGGCATCCTGATTTGTTCCCAAGACTGAAACTTTCTGTTTACTGAATTCTTATTCTCAAAGAACTGGACTAGTGATCCATCTGATATCCTTGTAAATCAGTTATTTTTTTGATGCATAACAAAGCAAACCACTTCCAAACTTAGTGGGTTAAAACAATAAGCGTTAATTTAGCTTATAATTCTGTGTATTGACAATTTTGACTTGGCTTGGCTAGGCAGTTCTGCTGCTGGTCTTGGTCAGGCTCACTCATGTGCCACAGGCAATGGTTGGTCAGCTAGATGATTCTGTTACTGATGGTAGACTGATGTTTGTTGGCTTGGGTGATGAGGGTGACAGAAACATACATCTCTCATCTTTCAGTAGGCTAGCCTGGGAATCTTCAAATGGTGGTGATGGCAGCGGTTCCAAGGACAGTAAGACAGAAGACAAGCACCAATAAGCATGCCATTTTCAAGCATGTACATGCAATATATTAGGCAAAACAAGTCAAATGGCTAAATCTAGAATAAATGGATGGAGAACAGATTCTGCCTTTTGATAGGAGGAGCCACAAACTGTACATTGCAAAAGGGTGTGGGTAGAGGGATGAGGAATGGGATAGACAGAATTTGTGGTCATTTTTGGTAATCAACTACAGTTCATTTCCCACCAAGATTGGGGCATGCATTTATCTCACCAGTCAGCCCATTTCAAATGCCTGGTTACCATAACTTGGAGCACGGTTACTTATTCACTATAGATCTCCAAGTTGCTGTCTGTCTGGACTCCCTGGTGTTACACACACTGGACTCTTCATTCTTGTGGCTACCCACCTGATAGTATATCCTTACATGTTATCTTAAATACCTTCCCCTGCATTCCATGTCTATTGGATACTTGTATTCACTGTGACATAAAATATATGATGGGCTCTTAGCCTTGCTTATCATATCACACTGCTTTTATCAATGGCAGCTGAGTGAATGAGTACCCTCTCTTTCCAACTCTTTCTCTATGCTACCTCTGCACCATCCTGCCCTTCATCTGTCTTGTCACATCTTGTCAATACATTGAGCATATCAAATCTGAAAATCCAGAATCCAAAATGCTCCCAAATCTAAAATTTTTTGAACACTAACATGATGATCAAAGGAAATGCTCATGGGATCATTTTGGATTTAGGATTTTCAGATTTGTGATGCTCAATCAGTAAGTATAATGCAAATATTCCAAAAATCTGAAATTCAAAACACCTCTTGTCCCTAGCATTTCATATAAAGGATACTCAACCTGTATGTTTTCACCTCATTTTCCGCTCTGTTTACTTTCTGGCCTCAAAATGTATTCCTCTGTGTGCTTCACCCAGGCTTGAAGAGCCAGCTATGCCTCACCATCTCATCCTAAAAATGATAAAGAATATTAATTCGTCCAGATAATGGAAGAAACTCAGTTGATCCTTGTTTGCATTTTCAAAACAATTGAACTAGCAGCAGAATACAAAATTTTGCTGAGATGTATTATATTGTCCGTTTGCAGTTTGCTTTTAATATAAGTAAAATCAATCTATTCCACCTTCACATCCTTTGACTTCAAAGATGTGTGTGTGTGAAATGGAGGGGGAGAGAGAGAGAGAACGAGAGAGAGAGCGAGAGAGAGAGAGAGAGAGAGTGTGTGCATGTGAGAGTATATGTAAAGATAGGAGGGGGCATAAAAAATGAACCAAGAAAGTGAAAGAAAAAAATATGAAAGAGAATATAAAGGAGAAAGTGTCTAAAGGCATATGCCTCAAACCAGAGGCCTATAAACTTGTGAGCATGTGTGTAAAGTTGTCCACTACAGACACATTTTTATCAGTCTCTCGACATATGTTTATTGGGTGCCTGCTATGAGACCCACATCATGCTAGAGGTTAAGAAGTTGACCCCAGAGGTGAGTACTGCACTAGATATAATTCTATCCATGGTCTGGTTCAGCCCTTTAGGAGTCAGATTCTGGCATAAGAAAAGGTGAAGGAGAGGAGCCAGGAAGCTACCATGTGCAATCTCAGCTGATTGAAACCATGTCCTCTCCTGTGAAATACTCATTCTGACTTTACTGTTGGAAGATAAAACATCATTTTTCTTCTCCCCCACCCTCGTGTTTTTTATAGGTAATTCTGCTTTTATTGGGAAGAACTTCTCTGTAAGATGACTCCTCCTTCCTCTCTGTATCAAGGGCCAAGCCATCTGGGCAATTATAAGAGAAGGACCGAGAAAAGTTTGAATGGAATCTACTAGAAATTAGTTGCACTTAAAAAAATGAAGAGGCAGGGGTGTTAGGTGAAAACCAGAAGGTCTGGGAAGTTGCACCAGAGCCTTAAGATTCTCAACTTCAAAATCAGTTTGAGTGACCTACCTCCAATTAGGAAGGCAAGTATATAAGCGAGATAGTGAATCTAATTCTCTTCTTCCACTGGAGAAATGACACTTTCTGTGGAAGCAAAGGAAAGGATAAGTCATTTTGCTTTTAAATTCCAGGCTTCTCACTCTCACTTAAGTTGCTTGTTGTTATTGTTACTAAAATTAATGACTAACATTTGATACCTTCTATATGACAAACACTGTATTAGGCAACTTATACATGCCATCCTATTTAATGCTTGAAACAAGTCAGTTTGATGAAAACCATTACTTCCACTTTGCAAATTAATAAAGGAGGTTACCAAGTTCTATTTAGTTCCAAAGCCCATGGGCTCTCTTATAAAGTTGTCATCATAGAATTAAAGAATATTGAGTATTTGAAGAGAACTTTTCAAGTCAACTAGTCCAGCTTCTTATATAACCCAGAACTCCTTTCTGTAAATATCCCTGATAAATTTCTACTCAGCCTTTGTCTGAATGTACCTTCAGACAGGAGCTAGTGAACTGGGAAAGATACGGACCTGAAGTCAGAGGCTTGGATTCAAATTCTACCTCTGCTATGTATTAATTAACTCTGTTCCTATCTCAGCCAAGTTACTTAACATCTTTAAGCATCACTTTCTTCACCTATAAACAGGAGAGAATACCCAAATCACAGAGTTACTGTGATGATTAAATAAGATGACACATTTGAATATTGCTGCCAAAATTCCTAACATTTTATTTAATCATTTTTTTCTATGCCAATCATACTATTCCACACATTGGATATAGTAGTAAATAAAACAGATATGGTTCCTGCACCCCTGAAGCTTACAGTTTAGTGAGAAAGGCAATAACCAATGCTGGTATAGGGTGAAGTAAATGAGGCACTCGCCTCTGATGCTAATTTTTTTTTTTTTTAGACAGAGTCTCACTCTTTTGCCTGGACTAGAGTACTGTGGCATCAGCCTAGCTCACAGCAACCTCAAACTCCTGGGCTCAAGCGATCCTACTGCCTCAGCCTCTCGAGTACCTGGGACTACAGGCATGCACCACCATGCCTGGCTAATTTTTTCTATATATTTTTAGTTGTCGGATTAATTTCTTTCTATTTTTTAGTAGAGACGGGGTCTCACTTTTGCTCAGGCTGGTTTCGAGCTCCTCCTGAGCTCAAAAGATCCGCAGGCCTCGGCCTCCCAGAGTGCTAGGATTACAGGCGTGAGCGACCGTGCCCGGCCTGATGCTAATTTTAAGGGGGCACCAAAGTACTACAAGAAAGTAGGTGTTATTGAACTCTGATGGCCAAGGGGATAATGGTATGTGGTAAGCAGAGCCAATAACACAGGAAATGGCATCCCGGGAAATGAGTTAGGGTTACATTCCAAGTGTAGTGGTTCTTACGGCTCAGGGCCGAGTTACAAGCTTGGTGCAAACTTACAGGACTGAATAGCCTGGTCAGCTGTAACAACCAGGATCAGGGAGGAGGTCTCTCTAAGTCTGAGGTGTGAGAGGATCACAAATGCCCTTCACCCTCTGTTGGACAAAGCTGTGGCTGCTGAGACTGCCTCACCACTGCTACGGCAAGACCTCAGAGCAACAGTGGTCACCTTTCATCCAAGCATATGCCAAGGGCTGTCCCAATCCCCATAATGGCTGGTGTATGTACTTGCCATTGGGGGACCTGAATGCAAGCTTGCCTAATCTGGCTCTGCCTGGGCTTGCCCTCCCCAACTCCAAGACAGAGAGCAGTATCCAGGCTCCTAGGTGTTTCACAACACACTCCACCACCTGGGACACTTGAGCATTTTTCCCAGGGCACAAACGTTGGACATAAACACCCTACTTTCAAGTTTCATGACTGAAACCTAAAGAGGCTCCAGCAAGCCTTCTAACCCCCAGGACAATTTCACCACAGCCATCTCAAATAACTGGACCCTAACATGTGGAGGGGACAAAAGATATCACTAATGCTATTTATAGCTAAACAATTCATACAGAATCTTCACTACTGTACATTTCCTAAAGCAATATCAAAGGGCCCTATCCAACCAACATCACAGTAACATGTTCAAGAAAACCCCCCTTTTCAAAAATGAGAAGAAGCAACTGTTATAGCAGTTGTACAGAAATCATAATAAAGACACAGGAAATATGAAAAAGCAAAGTAATATGAGACCCTCAAAGTAACATAATAATTCTCTACCAATAGATCAAACCAAAAATAAAATTCTCAAAAACCCAGATAAAGAATTAAACATTTTTGTTTTAAAGAAGCTCAATTTGATGCAACAAAAATCTGAACACCAATATAAAGAACTCAGAAAATCAATTCAGGATATGAAGAAGAAATTTTCCAAGGAGATAGATACAAAAAAAAAAACAAAAAAAACTAAACAAACAGAAATCCTGGAACTAAAAAATTCACTGAAGGAATTGCAAAATACATTTGAAAGCTTCAACAATAGACTAGACCAAGAAAACAAAAGAATTTCAAAATTGAAGACAGGTCTTTAAAAGAATCCAGTCAGACAAAAATAAAGAAAAGAGAATAAAAGAGAATGAACAAAGCCTTCAAGATATTAGGGTCTACATAAAGTGACCAAACTTACAAATTATTGGTCTTCCCTAGAGTGAAAAAAGATTAAAGGATTAGACAACCTATTTAACAAAATAACAAATGAAAACATCTCAAGTGTAGCAAGAGATTCAGACATCCAGATACAGAAAGCTCAGCAATTCCCAGGTAAATACAATGCAAAAAGGCAAATTTTGCCATGGAAAATTATAATCAGATTGTCTAAAATCAAAGTGAAAGAACAAATTCTAAAATCAATAAGAGAAAAATGTCTAATCAACTATAAAGGAACCCCATCAAACTAACAGTGGACTCCTCAAAAGAAACCTTATGGGCCAGAAGAGAATGGGATGACATATTCAAAATGCCAAAAGAAAAAAAAAAAACAGAACTGTAAGTCAAGAATTCAAGCTTAATCTAGTAAGATTAAGTCTCATAAGTGAAGGAGAAATAGTCTTTCCCAGACAAGCAAATGCTGAGGGAATTTGTCACCATTAGACTGGTCCTACAAAAAGTGCTCAAAGGAGTCCTGAATTTGGAAGCAAAAGGATGATCTTCACCATCATGAAAACACACAAAAGTATAAAACTCACCTGTGCCATTTATGGCACCACTACTGAATTCAACCAAACAACAATGATAGGAAAGAAAAAAAAAATGAAAGAATTTTTGAAACAGTTAGAAAACAATATGACAGGAACAAAACCTCCCATGTCAATATTAACCTTGAACATAAATGGATTAAATGATCCACCTAAAAGACATAGATTGACTGAATGGATTAAAAAATATGATCCATACATGTAACCAAAATGTTTGTTTTTACCCTCATAATATTCTGAATTAAAAAAAATAAATATGATCCAACTATAAGCTGTTTAAAAGAAACTCACCTTACCTACAAAGACACATAGACTGAAAATAAAGGTGTACAAAAAGATATTCCACATAAATGGACACCAAAAGGGAGAAGGAATAGCTATACTTATATCATATAAATCAGACTGTAAGTCAAAAAGAGTAACAAAAGAAAAAGTCATCATATAATGATAAAGGGATCAATTCAGTGAGAGGATATAACAATTCTAACTATGCTATACATGTACCCAACTTTGGAGCACCCAGATTCATAAAACAAATATTAAAAGACCTAAAAAGATAGACAGAAATACAATAATAGTGGGGGACTTCAACAATCCACTGACAGCATTAAACAGATTATCTAGACAGAAAATCAACAAAGAAACATAGAACTTCAATTGGACTTTAGACCAAATGACATAACAGACATTTACAAATATCTACCCAGAATTTAAGAATACACATTCTTCTCATAGGCACATGGAAAATTCTCCAAGATGGACCATATCCAGACAAAAAAATCTTAATAAATACTGTCAAACTTGAAATCACATGAACCATCTTCTCAGACTATAGTGGACTAAAACTAGTACCAAGTTCTTGGTACTTTAGAAACTATACAAATATATGGAAATTAAACAACATGCTCCTGAATGATCATTGGATCAATGAAGAAGTTAAAACAGAAATTTAATAATGTATTAAACAAATGAAAATGGAACATACTAAAGCCTATGGAATACAGAAAAAGCAGTGCTAATAGGGAGATTTATAGTATTAAATGTCCACATCAAAAAAAGTAGAAAGACTACAAATTAAGAACCTAATCAGGCACCTCTAGGAACTAGAAAATCAAGAACAAACCAAACTCAAAATTAGCAGAAGAAAAGAAATAATGACTATCAAAGCAGAACTAAATGAAACAGACACCAAAAAGCAATGCAACAAAATGAAAGGTCCTTCGAAAAGATAAACAAAATTGACAAACCATTAGCTGGACTAATCAATAATAGAAGACAGAAGACCCAAATGCACAAAATCACTCATACACTGCTGATGGGACTGCAAACTAATGCAACCTCTGTGGAAAGCAATATGGAGATACCTTAAAGAGATACAAGTAGAATAACCATTTGATTCAACAATCCCATTACTGGGCATCTACCCAAAAGAACAAATGATACTCTATAAAAAAGACACCTGTACCCGAATGTTTATAGCAGCACAATTCACAGTTGCAAAGATGTGGAAACAACTCAAGTGTCCATCAATACATGAGTGGATTACTAAAATGTGGTATATGTATACCAGGGAGTACTATTCAGCTTTAAGAAACAATGGTGATATAGCACCTCTTGTATTCTCCTGGATAGAGCTGGAATCAATTCTACTAAGTCAAGTATCCCAAGAATGGAAAAACAAACACTGCATGTACTCACCATCAAATTGGTATTAACTGATCAACACATAAGTGCACATATAAGAATAACATCTATTGGATGTCGGGCAGGGGGGAGGGGGGGAGGAGGGAATGGGTATATGCATACACAAAGAGTGCAATGCGCATCATCAGAGGAATGGATACACTTGAAACTTGGACTTGGGGGGGAGGGGGGCAAAGACAACATGCGTAACCTAAACATCTGTACCCCCATAATATGCTGAAATAAAAATAAATAAATAAATAATAATAAAAAAGAAATGAAAAAGGATACTAATAACTGATACCACAAAAATACAAAACCATGAGAGATTATAATGAACAAGTATATGCTCCCAAATCTGGAGGAAATGGATAAATTCCTGGAAGTATAAAACTTCCCAAAACTAAATCTAGAAGAAACAGAAAACTGAAAAAGATCAATAGCAAGTAGCTAGATTGAGTCAGAAATTTTAAATATCTCCAAAGAAAAGTACAGGATGAGATGGATTCACAGCCAAACTCTACCAAATATTCGATGTACTCATACCAATCCTCCCAAAACTATTCCAAGAAGTGAAAGATGAGAAAATCTCACTAACTCATTCCCTGAGGCCAGAATCACCTGTTACCAAAACCAGACAAAGTCACAACAAAAAAAGAAAACTACAGACCAATATCCCTATTGAACATAGACAAAAAATACTAAAGAAACACAGGCACACTGAATCCAACACACTTCAAAAAGATAACACCATGAACAAGTGGGTTTTATACCAGGGATGCAAAAATGATTCAACATATGCAAATCAATAAATGTGATACATCACATAAACAGAATTTTATAAAAGCTATATGATCATCTCAATAGATGCAGAAAGAGCATTTTGTAAAATTCAGCATTACTTCATGACGAAAACCCTCAACAATTTAAACATAGAACATACCTCAAAACAATAAAGATCATATATGACAAACTAATAACCAACATCATATCAAATAAGGAAAAGTTGAAAGCATTTACTCTAAGAACTGGAACAAGACAAAGATGTCCACTTTAACCACTCCTATTCAACATAGTACTGTAAGTACTAGCCAGACCAATCAGGTAACAAAAGATATCCAAATTGGAAAGAAGAAAGTCAAATTATATTTGTGATATGATCTTATATCTAGAAAAGCCTAAAGACTCGATCAGAAAACTCTTAGATTTGATAAATGATTTAGTAAAGTTGCAGATTACAAAGTCAACATACACAAATCAGTCACTTTTCTATACACCTATAACGATCTACCTGAAACAAATTCAGGAAGGCAATATTATCTACAACAGCTACAAATAAACAAAATACCTAGGAATATATGTAACCAAGGTTGTGAAAGATCTTTACAAGGAAAACTACAAAACATTGATGAAAATAATTGTAGATGACACAAACAAATGGGAAAGTATTCCATGCTTGTTGATCTGAAGAAAAAATATCATTAAAATGATAATAGTTCTCAAAGCAATCTACAGATTCAATGCAATTCCTAATAAGATACAAATGTCATTTTTCACAGAATTAGGAAAAGCAATTCTATAATTCATATAAAATCACAAAAGAGACTGAGTAGCCAAAGCAATCCTATGCAAAAAGAACAAAATTGAGAGCATCAACTTACCTGATTTCATATTATATTACAGGGATATAGTAACCAAAATATCATGGTACTGGGATAAAGATAGACACAGAAATCAATGGGGCAGAATACAGAGTCCAGAAATAAAGCCATATTTTTATAACCACATTATCTTTGACAAAGCTGAAAAGAACATACACATGGAAAAGGACAACTTTTCTAATATATGGTGCTCTGAAAATTTGATTGCCATATGCAGAATAAAACTGGCCATTATCTTTCATCATATACAAAAATTATCTCAAGATGGATTAAAGACTTAAACGTAAGACCCAAAACTATAAAATTACTAGAAGAAAACCTATGAATAACTTTTCTGGTCATTAGTCTAGGCAAATAATTTATGACTAAGACCTCAAAAAGCACAGGCAACAAGAACAAAAATAGACAATAAGACTTAACTACAAAGCTTCTGCACAGCAAAAATAAATAAATACATAAATAATCAACAGAGTGAACAGACAACCTGCATAATGGGAGAAAGTATAATAGTTGCCAACTATTCATCCTACAGGCAACTAATATCCAGAATATACAAGGAACTCAAACAACTCAACAAAAATTCCCATTAAAAAGTGAGCAAAGAGCTTGAATAGAAATTTTTCAAAAGAAAATGCACAAATGGCCAAGAGGTATATAAAAAGAATGATCAACTTCACTAATAATCAGAAAAATGCAAATTAAAACCACAATAAGATATCATCTTACCTCAACCAGAATGGCTATTAATAAAAAGACAAAAATAACCAGCATTGGCCAGGATGTGAGAAAAGGAATGCTTATACACTGTTGGTGGGAATGTATTATAAATTAGTACAACCTCTATGGAAAATAGTATGGAGATTTTTTAAAGAACTACGAATAGAACTACCATTTGATCGAGCAATCCCACTACTAGATGTCTAGCCAAAGAAAAAGGAATCAATATACCAAAACGATACTTGCACGCAAATGTTTATTGCAACACTATTCACAATAGAAAAGATATGGAATCAAGCTAAATGCCCATCGGTGGTTGACTAGATAAAATATATGTGGTATTTATAAAATATATGTGGTATTTATACACAATTGCATGCTATGCAGCCATAAAAAAAATAAAATCATATCTTTTGCAGCAAAGTGGATGAAACTCAAGGTCATTATCTTAAGTGAAACAAGCCAGACACGAAAGACAAATATAACATGTTCTCACTATGAATTTGGTGCCCAAAAAATGTATATATATGGATGTAGAGAGTGGAATGATAGATAATTAGAGTTTCAGAAGGATGCGGCGGCAGGTAGGGGTTGGATGGTGAGAAATTACTTAATGGGTATAATGTACAATATTTAGGTAATGAATATCTTAAAAGCCCTGACTTGACCATTATACCATCTATGCATATAACAAAACTATACTAGTACCTCATAAGTTTATATAAATAAAAAACATCTACAGAAAATACTTGATTTGAACTCACAATGAATGATAAATTGTTCTAAGTGCTTTATATGTATCAACTACACCATCCCCTTTCTCTAGACTAGGAAACTGATGCAGAAAGGTAAAGTGACTTGCTAAAGATCAAACAGTTATTAAATTGTAGAACTGGTATTTACATCCAGAGAATTTGGATTCAGAGTCTAAGCTCTTATAACAAATAGAGAATAGAATTGAGGGCCTGGAATCCTAATAAATGTCATTAATAAATGTTACAGAGCCTCCTTCTTCCTTTCCCATTCCCTATGTCAGGATAGGGACCATGTTTTACTCAATTCTACAGTTTTGACACACAGCGCCATGCCTGGCACATAGGTAGGAGTGTGTTAGAGTTGGTTTGCACTGGTTTTCAAAAGTCAATTGTGCACCTCTCTTTCCAACAACACGTTCAATGATGTCACATTGGTAGCTTGAAATTAATTATGTGAAAGTATTATATCACAGCAATAGGTCAGAGCCAAAATGAGTTCTGAACCTCCTAATTTATCTCTTAAAGTCATCGAATTCCCTTCGTTTTTGTTTAAACTAGTTTGAGTTGGGATTACATCATTTGTAATCCAAAGAGGTCAGCCTAAGGAATCTGGATCTATACTATAATTCGGATCTGTACTGTCCACCATTGGTCTTACACTATCATGAGCTGCTGATAGGTTTCAGAAATTGTTCCTGTGGGCGGTCCACATTGGTCTTTCAGGTGTTTGAGAAACTAATCAAAATGAACAGCAGATTCAAAAAAGAAAGCAACAGCATTTTCTCTTTCACATTTGAATCTACAATAAAATGCATAAAAATTAGCCAGGACTGGAGAAAACTGACAAATGGCAGTTTAA
>CAUYSK010083524.1:0-19640 GCA_963575035.1 Avahi laniger | reverse complement strand
CAAAATTTTTCTAAGATAAACTTCTCAGTCCTAAGATAAAATTATTGATTAGCAGAGAGGTTAAACAGAAACATAGAGGCTATGTATTTCTTTTTTTTTTATTTCAGCATAATATGGGGGTACAGATGTTTAGGTTACATGTGTTGCCCTTGCCCCCCTCCCCCCCCCAAGTCCAGGTTTCAAATATGTCCATCCTATTGCGTGGTGAGCATTGCACTCTTTGTGTGTGCATATACCCGTCCCCTCCTCCCTCCTCCCCCTTGAGGCTACGTATTTCTTTATCTAGTTTCTTGTTGATTGAGACAAGTGGTCAGGAGTGAAGCAGGAACTGTCCCTGAAGCCAATCATCTTTTAGACTGCCAGGCAGGCATTCTTCGATCAGTTCTCAACCTGTGACCCCATGCCGAGCCCTGTCTTACACAAGTGTCAGGCAGCCCTCCAGGTCTGAGAGATGAGCATCGCCTTGGAGATGCTCCTGATCAGTCAGATGCCCTCCTGTGGCGAGGCAGCTTTTGATATGTGAACTAACACGATCCCATATTCTTTCAAGGCAAAGCCCTGCAAAATTCCTGAAACCTTTTATGTCTTTATCTGCCAACAATATCTTATTGCAGTTTTGATTTGCATTTCCCTGATGATTCAAGATGAATGACCAACAAACATATGTTCTTATTTCTTGATTTATTAAGACTTTGGTCATGAAAACTCAGGGCCACATTACAGGATCAGTTCATGCAGTTTTACTTATAATAATGACACAGGTAAGTCAAACTAAGAATTGTTATTTTATGTTTGGGCTTTCAAGTGTCTGCAAACGTACTTAAAAGATGATTCTTAGAAGTAAGAGTTACACATTTTGAGAAAATTATTTATTTTCTGCCCCTTCCAAGCTTTATGACACTGTATAAATCACTCAAACTGTTGGCATTGAGTGCTTTGTCTTACATAAAGCACAGAAATTATATGAAAACAAATAAAACATTATATGTTAAAATTATTTTCAAACTACAATTGTATTAATACAAATACAGTTTTCATAAAATTCTGATATGTCAATGTTATTGCACTGTGAAATCAAAAGAGATTTCAAAATTCCTGTGGTATATGTATTCTGTGCCCAGATAAGAACAGTTGTCCCCATGTCAGTGAACAATTTCCATTTAACTTTATTCAACATGATTTAATCATTTCCACAAATTTTCTCAATTTTATCCTCTAATTGTTAGCAATAAGTTTGTTCCATTCTCTATATTTTAGAGCAGCAAAAAAATAAAGACAAAGATTGGCCAAGTGACATTTTGGAAACAAACTTAATTAGACTCGGAGACAAGAACTTGCAACCAGAGTTGCTACCTCACAATCTATTTGAGTTGGATTTATTACGTTTTGGGGAAGGAAAAATAAGAAAAACACAATTGCTTAGAGCTGAGCTAATCTCAACCTGTAATGACTACCTTTTCCAGACAAAATATTTCCTATCTCTTAACATACTCCAAATATTCTTTTTTTTGAGACTTTCAATTTCAATACAAGATTTTTAAAAGTTTTGATTTTATCAGTCAAGATTAACTTAGAGGAGCAGATATGGATTAAAAGATTCACTGCAGTAAGCAGACCTTACATGATTCTAGGAAGAGATTGTGATGTGAAAGGCCACAGAATTCCAGAAGAGTTGGAAGATCAAAGAAAAGGTTATACTAAGCAGCCTTACTGAAGCACTGGCTTGCGTAGACAGTTTGGAGCTTGCAGGGAAATGTGAAGCCAAAGACTTTCAGCCTTCAAAGTGGAGCCATGACTGGAAAATTTGTGGCAAGATGTATGGGAAGCTGTTATCTCTGTGTAGCTACTGCTTCTGTGGGTCTGCTGCCAAGCCTCTGAGCATGAGCCTGGGCTGCAATTTGTCAAGCAAACATAAGAATAAACACGGCTAAGAAGAAACCCTGACTGGTTTGGCCAGCAAATATACAAGGGACCCTTTTGAGATTAAGACAGTTTATTACACACCAAGACAGTGAAAGGAAGAATAACCCAAATCCCTTGACCTTGCACATCTACATGGATGACACCAAAACAAAAGGAGCCAGATGATTGCAACACAAGTGGTAGAATATATCATTGCTGAGAAGCTACTTCTAGACTGTAGCTAACAGGTTTTTGTCCACTGCTCTATTCTGAGGGGTTAGGGCAGAAAATTCCATTCCTCCTTAGAACACAGAAGGTGATAAGAAACTGTCTCATGAAAGCCACCCAGAGGGGTTAGGGAGGTGGCTGGAAGAGTCACCTCAGGATTGGTCCTGGCTGAACTCCCATCCTCTCATGTTCTAGGAGAGCCACATGTGTTCTGCCAAGACTCAGGAAAGTTGTGGTTTAAGCCCTTACTTGGTTGTTTTTTGTTTTTTTTTTTTTTTTAATAAACTCACGGACGGTGTCACTCAGATTGCCTGTCTGTTCCAAGTCCTCTGGGATTCATGCCTGGTTCCTATAGAGAGGGTTGTGCAGTAAAAGACTGAAATCTTTATCAGAAGTGAGAATAAAAGGCAAACCCACCTACCGGGTGAAGCTTTGATAAGATAAAGGAGGATGGTATTCCACGAAGAGAGAAAAAGGGAGAATGGCAATTGCTAGGGGCAGCCAAAGGTGATGTTCACCTTAAATGTAGCCCCTGGAGATTTTCTGAACTAATTTGAAGAAATGTCAGCACTGATAAAGCCCCCCTTAATGATGATGATTGGGATAAAGAAGAAGAATAGTGTTTTATTGATATTATTTTGTGTCTTTCATATCCTCAAATTTGTTTGATGTGGGAATTACCCATGCAGAATAAATTGGGACTTAGAAATGTTAAACACTGGAAGTAGTGCTTGAAAGCTAAAGTAGAAATTTTTATTAAATGTTTACATTACCCTTGTAAATTTGTGGTTATCAATGAGTGGATAAAGATGAAGGGCATAGTTGGCGAGCACAGATACATTGTGTGTGTGTTTGTGATGTAAGTAGGTGCCGATGTTTAGTGTTCAAACCAAATAATTGCTTCAAAGTTAATTAGCTTGAATTTTAACAGAGCTCAGCTTTGAAAGAATTTTGGGCATTATCAAATAGATATTCTAGTAACAGCTTTAGGACCTCTTACCCAGATATACACCACTTCTATGTTAGACTGGCCTTACTTACTACAACCATTCTTATTCCTTATATTGAATATACAAACAGACAATACCCAGACCATATACAGATGATCTCCACCAGCTTGATTTAGGATTTTTCAACTTTACAGTGGTGTGAAAGCAATGTGCATTTGGTAAAAACTGTACTTTGAGTAATACAACCATTCTGGTTTTGTACTTTCAGTTTAATATTCAATAAATTATTTAATACATGAGATATTCAACACTTTATTTTAATAGGCTTTGTGTTGGATGATTTTGCCCAACCGTAAGCTAATGTAAGTTTTCTGAGCACATTTAAGTAGGCTAGGCTAAGCTATGATGTTCCACATGTTAGACGATATGCATTTCCAACTTATAATGTTTTCAATTTGTGATGGATTTATTAGAATGTAATCCAATCATAAGTCAAGGAGTATCTATACTAAAATAGAACTCTGACTCTCAACCTCCAGCAACCAGCCAGGGAAGCTAAGTCACAAAGGGAAGGTAAACCACAGTCTGCAGCAGGAAGACTGTGGTTCAGGAAGCCAAACAACAATCTCTATAGCAATTGGCCCAAATCGTCAGAACTTAAGCAGTAACTGACAGCTTCCCTAACTGCCCTTCTCCACTTCCAACTTAGGACCAACCAGAGAAAGTCAAATATGTTCCACTAATCAACTGCCTAGGTTGCCTCAGTTCTAGTTAGCCTGCCTCCAGCTTCCCCATGCCGACAGCCTCCAGGGGCAGACTATCTTTCCTTTTCAAAAACTGTAAAGCTTTCACTCTCCTCTGCCTGGCTTTGAGCCTCTGCCAAAGCGAGTGATGATGACTGACTCCCTTGCAATAGAGCAAGCTCTGAATAAACACCTTTTGTTTATTCTCATGTGAGTGATCTTCATTTATTTCCACAATGCTTACATATATTTATTTAGTTTGGATAGTTTAAGTAATTCAAGACGACTGAATGATTTTTAAACAAACAATTAGTAAGTTTAAAACCATTATTTAGACATCCGTAGATTTAGAGAAATAAAAACAGAATCCCCTGAAACATCTGATAAAAGTAATTATAAGCTACTATTGATGAAGTGGCAAGCATATTCCAAGTCCTGTGCCAGAAACATCCCATGTTTAACCTCATTTAATCATGCCAACAGTTCTAAAGAGTAGGTATTATGGATGAAGAAATTGAGACACAGAGAAGTTAAGTTTCTTGCCCAAAGCTAGCAATCAGCGGAAATGGATTTCAAACCCAGGTGCATCAGCCACGGCTCTTTTCCTCTGGACTATGCTACTTTCAGAGCTATGAACATAGTGCTTATTTTCTCAACCATCATCGTCTATTTGGGAGGCTAATATTAATTGCTTACTGAACTTTCAGTTGGTACCTGTAGAGTCCTTGTGAAAAATATTTAACAATGAAAGTAAAGGCAACCTAGTCTTTGCCTTTAAGAGCTCATATCATAGATGAAGGAGGTAAAATGAAACAAAACCTATCACAGATATACTTGTTGGAAGGATTACAGTTTATTAAATCAATAAGCTCTGGACCTTTAGTTAAGCTTGTAATTTTTCACAATAGTAGGGGTAAAAGAGCAAGGCTAATGGGATGAACTCAGATGATAAACATGAGATGAAGAAAGAGCAGTTCTGGCATATGTAATCATCAAAGGCCTTAGTGAGAACATTTACATGTGATGTTCTTTTCTCCCCTGGCACTCAGTTTACCAGTCCCTGGCAGTGCTTTCCTTAATAAACAAGTCCTTGCACCAGTGTTGGCCTGTGAAATCCCCAATCCAGGAGCCGCTTTATTAATTGTAGGGAGAGTTACGCAGGATGTTAAAGAAACCATGCTTCTAGTCCAGTGGTTCTCAACTTCTGTTGCCTAAGCTAAATCCTATGCCAATTAAATTAGAATCTCTCAAAAGATGCAAACAGCAATAACTTTAAAGCTTCCAGGTGATTATAATGTGTGTTCCAGTTGAAAATCATTAATTCAGATGGGGGTTTCTCAACTTATGCACTATTGACATTTTAGGGCAGTTAGTTCTTTGCTGGGGGCGGCGGTGCTGTTCTACACATTGCAGAATGTTTAGCCCTATCACTGACCTCCACACGAGTTGTCACTCTCCCAGTTGTACTAACAAAAAAATGTCTTCAGATATTGCCAAATGTCTCCTGGGGAGCAAAATTGCCTCTGGTTGAGAACCACTGTTCTAGACCAAGATCGCAGAAGGATCTCCAACATAGTACCATGAGCGATTCTCAAACTGAGTGTGCGTCAACCACACTGGGAGGGTTAGTTCAAACTCTGATTGCTAGTCTCTACCCTCCAAGTAAACATAGTGAGCTCGAGAAAAAGCTTAAAAGTCCATGAGTATATTATAAATTAATTATCCTATTTTAAAAATATGTTTTTCTGCTTTGTTGTCAACTTTAAAATTCCAACATCGTCAATTTTCACTTCCTACCCTAGCTATTTCAGGAAGTCCCTAAATCATGTTTTAAAGTGCCCACAGAAGTTATATTTCTTCTCCTCTTCCTACCTTGATGGCTGAGGTGATATCCCATGTCACCTTGTCCTTGGTATGCGATGTCCTCCCCTGCTTCTATTTCACTATAGATGACTACTTGTCCAGCATTAACAGTTATTATAAGAATAGGGCAGATTCCCCTCACTGCTAACCATGCTACAGCCAGTTATAACACATAGATCACAAATTGCAAATACCTTGCGCTCACTTAGTTTTACTACCTTCCTTTCAAACGGCTTTAATATGGCTCTCTAAATAATAGGGAAGGACAGAGAACATTATGATCAGTATATACTACACAGAATTTTGTCCTGAGGCTTACCCATGTTTTTTGGACGAAGTTAGTACCTCTAATTCTTTCTCTTCCTGTAATATACAATCATTTCTGTGATAGTTCTCATTTCTGAGAATGCTGGGAGATCCACTCTATTAATCTCCTGAATTTCATTTAATATGAGAGCTTTGGTTCTCAGGTGGATCACGACTACAGGGAAAAGGTAGAAATAGAGGTATGGAGATAAAGGCAGCTTCTTTACCACTCTTTTTGATTATACAAAGTTGTATTGCTCTTTAAATGATTTTTATCTCTTTTGATATTGCATAAATATTTGTTGAATGCACTAATGTTGGTCTCCTCTGTCCAAATAAAATAAGCCTCTTTAATCTTTCACAGAGAAGAATATCATTTATTAGCATTGCTAGAAATATTTGCATTTTTCTAAGTGATTTAACTGAGCATGGTGCTTCCTTTGGCTTGAATGGACAAGTCTGGCACATGGTTATAAGAGATTTCTAGCAGGGGAGCTTCCAGTCATTGAACACACACGGTGATTGTGTGACTTGTTTTTGTAAAAAATGTATAAATGCTGAGTCCTGAAAAAGCCTGTGTAACAAGTCTGTTCTTATTTATAAAAGATATTATGTGTCAGCCATTTTTCTGATCAATTTAAATAAGTTAATTTACTCACCTCAACAAACTTGTGAAATAATAATAGTACCATCTCTGTTTACAGTTAATGAAATATGTTACAAAGAGTTGTGAGCTATTTTCCTGGAATTTCATCCCTGGGAAATAACAAGGAAAGAACATTTCTCTTCCCATAGAGCAGATGGAGCAGTTGGAGTGAATTCTCAGAGACCTTCGGCCCGAGGTGGATGGGCAGAAGCAATGAAAGTCCTGAAGACAGAAGTGTTAGCGTTTGATATTTCTGGGGGGAGAGAGTATTGTACATGCAGAAAGGTTTTTTTGTTTGGTTCATTTCCTGCATGAAAGTTTTTCTCCAGCTTCATATTGACAACTACATTCTTTAAAACTGCACGAGTGTTGAATTGCCTTTACTATTTAGAGTGCTGTGTTTGTGTGTGTGGTAGGGTGCAGGGAGAGGCTGGACGTGGGGAAGCACGGTACTAGGGTTAAGACCTAGTCCTTCCCTGATTCCACCACTGTATTTTCACACGGGAAGAAAGAACTCAGATACTTTTTTAGCAGAAAAGCATTTTCCCCCATTAAATATGAGTAAACTATTATCCATGCTTCACACAGTGCCAGTGTTTCTTTGCAGATAACGGTTTATCTATAAACAATATGTACCACTTCGCAGAGGCACTAATGAGGCTGGCCCAGGGCTGACAGTCACGTGCGCGGTAAGGAGCTTTCTCCTCAGGCGGAGGCTGACATTTTGGTCCCAATGTGCTATCTTCTCCTGCTCCTGCTCATTGTTAGCCATGGGGGTGTTCACAGAGTTAGCCCATTTAAACCTATTTTAAATTTTGAATGGAACTATTTACAGCTTCTAGCTCCCAAAATGTCTCTTTTTCTAATCTCATTTTTCAGATCTTTTTTTCTGCCTATGATTTTCTACTGAACTGACTTCTTGGTTCATTCAGAGCCTTTGGGAGTACAAAAATTGAACAGCCTGCACCTGGATGACCTAGTGAAGCAAATATTTAATAAGTATCACCTCACTAATGGGGACATGTACTTGAAAGAGAAACTGACATTTGTCCTCTCCTTGAACGTAAACAGCTTGGCATTAGCATACGTGAAAGGGTCCTCTTTGGGGAGCTTCTTTTTCAGCCAAAGTCAACATAGTGGGATGGAGAGGTATATAAAATCTTGATAAATAACATCATTTAGGAACTTAAAGACCATAAAGCACTCTACTAATTTCTTTACATATGTTATTTTATTTAATCCTTACCTTAATGCCATGGGACTATTGTAATGAGCTACTATTGCTGTTTTTCCATTTACAGATGATAAACTGAGACCCATATAACTTACTCAATTTTACAGGTTCCATATTTGGAGGAACTTCTAGTGAACAGATGTGCAGGGATTCTTAACCTTGGGCTCATGGTCTTCTATTTAATCCACAGAAAGAATAATAGTTCAATAAATTGGTTTTGTTTGTAATCCTATATATATAATTGGATGCATTTACAAACATTCACATTATCTCAGAAGGTGAACAAAGACTTCACCAGACTGCCGTAATGTTCCAGGGTACCAAAGTTAAGAATCACTGACAGTGATATAATTTTGATCAATATGTCCTTCCTGAGGGATATCATTTCCTAGTCTTGTGAAGTCCTTTATCTTCTCCAGCATCTCTGTGTACTTTTTGGTTTTGGGATCCATGGTCTTTTGAAAAGAGGTTTTTTTATTAATATATTCTTTGTAAGACAGGTCATATTTAAAGGTCAGTATCATTTCTATGTGTGATATCAACAGTGACCTGAAGTTCTCATTTAATGCATGTAACAACATACATTCATTTAATTGCAAATAGAAATGATTCCGTTTCATCCAGCATCCAAATGACTTCACATCCTCCCTTATTTAGTCTTCCAAGAACAGGAAGCTTATAGCTATTAAATTTTTAGTATTTTATCATTGAATATTTGATTGTGATAATATGTTATAATGGACAAATATTCTTTAGAAAGTTTCTACTCAATATTTAAGATCAGAAGGAGAGATTTACATGTGGCACATAACTATTTCAAGGGTTGGTTAAATTCTATTTTAATCATAAAACCATCTCTAATTCCCTATTTATAAATTTACTTCCACCTTTAGCTTTTGTGACTACTTATCTGCATTTTGTTTAGCACTTTATCTCTTATTAACTTGTGTTGTAGTTACCTGAGTAAATCTTATCTCCTCTGAGGATCAGATCATCATTGTACATTCTGAATCCTAGGGCAGAGTTAGGTACACTGTAAAAATCCCATAAATTTTTGTTCAAGAATGACAAGTAATTCTTAGCACTCAATAGATGTACCAGCCATAACGACTCTTTTTCTGCTAACATACATTAGTGAGAGAGAAAGAGAGAGAAAGATATTTTTCAAATGGAAAGTAATAATATAATGGAATTTTCATCAAAGGAGTGAAGTAAGTAACTTCCTCATAAGAAATTCTAATTGTATCTGGCTTCTTATTAAGTATTTTCTTCCTAAGATTCTTATTCCAAGATGACACTTCAACCCATTTCAACAAAGAAATGTATTGAGTTTCTACTGAGGGAAAGGTATTATGCTAAGCTCCATAAAGAATATGAAAATTCAAGGAGCTTAATGTCTAAAACAGAAGGTATACATTTAGACCAATAACTATACCACAGAATGGTAATCATTTATTACCATTATTCAATCAATAATTCAATAAACTCTTAAAGGTTCTTGGTAGGATCATTAAGGACCGATTATAGTTTTTCAGATTGTATACTGTGGAATTGAAGGGCAATTCAAGTCTTTGTACACTTGTATAGTTACTATGACAATTTTCTAGCAGATAGCTAAAAAGTGTCTTGAGCAAAAAAGCACCTTTAAAAATCTTGCTCAGCGATCTTTTAAACTGACAGTTGAGACATACTAAAGAACAAAACAGATCTAATCACTGCTCTTAGAAGTATTACATTCTAAGCAAGGAGAATCAAAGTATAAGCAAAATACAAAAATACAAAATACAGTCATATCTCACAGAGATATTGGGAGTTTGGTTTCAGATCACCACAGTAAAGGAAAAAGAACAATAAAGCAAAGAGAAGTTTTTTGGTTTCCCAGTGCACATAAAAGATATGTTTACACTACACTGTAGTCCATTAAGTGTGCAATAGCATTATGTCTAAAAAAGGGTCGATACTATAATTTAAAAAATACTTTATTGCTAAAAACTGCTTCTGGTAATCTGAACTTTCAGTGAGCTGTAATCTTTTTGCTGGTGGAGGGTCCTGCCTCGATGTTGAAGGCTGAGCAGGGTGGTGATTGCTGAAGGGTGGGGAGGCTGTGGCAATTCCGTAAAACAAGGCAATGAAGTTCACCACGTCTCCTGACTCTTTCTTTCACAAAAGATTTCTTTGTAGCATGTGACGCTGTTTGATAGCATCTTATTTACAGTGAACTTTCTTTCGAAACTGGAGTCAATCCTCTCAAACCGTGCCACTGCTTTATCAAGTAAGTTTATGGGATATTCTAAATCCTTTGTCATTTCAACAATATTCATAGCATCTTTACCAGGAATACATTCCATCTCAAGAAACCACTTTCTTTGCTCATCCATAAAAAGAAACTCCTCATCCATTCAGGTTTTATAATGAGATTATATCAATTCAGTCACATCTTCAGGCTCCAGTTCTAATTCTAGTTCTCTTGCTCTTTCTACATCTGCAGTTACTTCCTCCACTGAAGTCTTGGAGCCCTTAACGTCATTCATGAGGGTTGAAGTCTACTTCTTCCAAACTCCTGTTAATGTTGTTATTTTGACCTTCTCCCATGAATCACAAATGTTCTTAATGGTTGTTAGAAGGGTGAATATTTTCCAGAAGGTTTTAAATTTTCTTTGCCCTGATCCATCAGAGGAATCACCATCAATGGCAGCTATAGCCTTACAAAATGTATTTCTTAAATAATGTGACTTGAAAGTGAAAATTACTTCTTGAACTATTGGCTGCAGAATGAATATTGTGTTAGAAGCTATGAAAAGAACCATCATCTTCTTGTACCTCTCCATCAGAGAGGTCACTTTGGGTGATCAGGTACATTGTCAATGAATAGTAATATTTTGAAAGGAATTTTTTTTTTTTTTTGGTGAATAGTCGATCTCAACCGTGGATTAAAATAATTTGTGAAATATCCTGCAAACAGATGTGCTGTCATCTTGGCTTTATTGTTTTATTTATAGAGCACAGTCAGAGTACATTTAGCATAATTCTTAAGGGCCCTAGGATTTTTGGAATGGTAAATGAGCATTGGTTTCAACTTAAAGTCATCAGCTGCACTGTCCCCTAACAAGAAATCAGTCTGTGCTTTGAAACTTTGAAGCCAGGCATTGACTTTTCTACTCTAGCTATGAAAGTCCTAGCTGACATCTTATTCCAATATAAGACTGTTTTGTCTACTTTGAAAATCTGCTGTTTAGTATATGTTCATCTATGATCTTAGCTAGATCTTCTGGATAACTTGATACAGATTCTATATCAGTACTTGCTGCTTCACTTTGTGCTTTTATGTTATATAGATGGTTTCTTTTTTTTTAAAACCTCACAAGCCAACCTCTGCTAGCTTCCATCTTTCCTTCTATAACTTCTGCACCTCCCTCAGCTTTCATAGAATTTAAGAGAGTTAGGGCCTTATTCTGGATTAGGTTTGGCTTAAGGAAATGTTAGGGCTGGTTTGATCTTCTATCCAGACTGCTAGAACTTTCTCCACATCAGCAACAAGTCTGTTTCACTTCCTTATCATTTGCATGTTCACTAGAGTAGCACTTCTACTTTCCTTCAAGAACCTTTCCTTTACTTTCGCAACTTGGCCAACTGTTTGACACAGGAGACCTAGCTTTGGACTATCTTGAATTTGGACACGCCTTCCTCATTAAGCTTAATTGTTTCTCACTTTTGATTTAAAGTGAGAGATGTGCAACTTTTTCTTTCACTTGAACACTAAGAAGCCATCATAGAGTTATTAATTGGCCTAATTTCAATATCATTGTAGCTCAGGGAATAGGGAGATCCAAAGAGACTGAAAGAGATGAGAGAATGGCTAGTTGAGGTGGCAGTCAGAACACACACAATGTTTATTGACTAAGTATGTCATCTTACATGAGCTCGGTTTGTGGTGCCCCAAAACAATTACAACAGTTATATCAACAATCACCATAACAAATAAAATAATGATAAAAATGTTTGAAATATTTTAAGAATTATCAAAATGTGACACAGAAACATGAATTGAGCACATGCTACTGAAAAAAAATGGTGCTAAGAGACTTGCTAGACACAGGGTTGCCAGAAACCTTCAATTTGTAAAAAGAACACGATATCTGCAAATTGCAATGAAACAAGGTATGCTTGTAAGTCAGGTGGTGATAAGTACTAAGGAGTTAAACAAACAGTGTCAGAGGATAGACAGTGATGGAAGATGAGAATATTTTTTAAACATTGCACCTGGAAATATGTCAAACTGCTTCCTGCAATATGTTGAACAACCAGGGAGGAACTGAAGCCCTCAGTACAACAATTTGTGAGGAACTTCATCTTGCCAAGAACCACTGGACTTGGGAGTAAATCTCTCCCCTGTTAAGCTTTAAAATGACTGCAGCCCAGCTGGCACCTTGATATAAACTAGGAAGGACTCTGGAGCAGAGTCCCCAGTCAACTGTAACCAGATTGCTGACCAACAGAAACTGTGAGATAATAAATGTGTTTTAAGGTGTTGAAATTTATATCAACTTATTATGTAGCAATAAGTAACAAACACAAGTCACCTACCCCTGTATAGGGATATAGCTCAACCTGACCTCTCTTAAGGGAATGAGGCTAGTATTTGTTTTAGTGGAGACTTCTAAACAGATCGTCAGTTTAGGTATCTGCATAACCCTCTAAATCAAATATTTAAAGCCAAAGTGAAAAAATACTTACTGCATAGCAATTAATTAAATACATTTTTCACCCAGGGATATTTCAGTGTTGTTTCCTCCAACACAGATGTCTTAATAAATGATGTTGCCATTTTTTTATATTGGCATTTTATCTACCATTTCTTAATTTGGGAGCCAGGCAAAGGAAAGAGTCAAATTTATAGAATATTATGAATTCTAATCATATGCAAATTTTTATTTATAGGAGTTAGAGGACTGTTTAGTAAATCTACAGTAAACATACAGATATAAATAAGGGCTGTCTTGTTTTCATTCTGTTCTATACAATGATGGTTCAAGGCAGGTAACAGAAGACAAACTTTGGCAGATTGGAAAATTACTGGTTGATCCTAAAGAAAATTAAGTCCATCAGGCTGTGCCGGACCTGAATGCCTGCTAGTGGAGTAGTCTCCTTTGATTGCTGTCATACTATGTTAGCAAGGGAAAAAACAGAAAGAAAACAAACTCTTCTATTCCGGACAAAAGACTGTTTATTCAGCAGAAATAGAGGTTATTGTGGTAGTCTGACCTTGACATGACAGAATAAGTGACTCCCATGTGGCACAAGGTGATTGGGGAAGGAGTCAGAGAAGTCTCTTTGCCAATCTAGTGTCTGCTCTGCTCAACCTTCTGTTATGAGAGCTTGCTTTTGAATCTTGAATCACTTTTAAGCATTCCCCATTAAAATGCAAGTGTACTTGGGAGGATTCCTATTGTAATTTATCAGTAAAAATCCAAGTAGAAAATAACAAGAATGGTATCAGTCTCATGGAACAAATCGTCAGAAGCAGCAGGCTTATAAACATCTCCCTCTAAGTCATGGCCAGGAGCAAAGGACTGTACTATGGTTTGGATATGGTTTGCCCCCATCAAAACTCGTGCTGAAGTTTGATTCCCAGTGTGGCAATGTTGGGCGGTGTGTAATGGGAGGTATTTGAATCATGGGGAAACAGCTCTCACAAATAAATTAATGCCATCTTGCAAGGGTGAGTGCATTCTCACTCTCTTGGGAATGGATTTGTTTTCCTGAGAGAGCAAGTGGTTATATAAGCAATCCCAGTCTCTCCTGCATGTATCTTTGCATGTGTCTACTTTCCTTTCTACTTTCTTCCATGAGTTGAAGCAGCATAAAACCCTCACCAGAAGTGGAGCACATGTTGGTGCCATGCTCTCGGACTTCTCAGCCACCAGAATCATAAACCAAATAAACTTTTCTTAATAAATTACCCAGTCTCAGATATTCTGTTATAGCAACACAAAGAAGACTAGGACCACTGTAATCAACACTAAAAGAACATAAAGTGTAATGAGATTTAGGAACTTACAACTCTGCTGATATGAATTTTGTAGCCATATTTGACCATAAGCCTATATTTACATTAAATTCATATTTGAAGGCTCATGGGCTATCTTTTATGGTTGGCTCATTGCTATAAACTCATTTGCTGTTCCAAAGAAGAGCTGAAGAGCTCCTTGGAGGAATGGGAGAAATTGAAAATGCTGCAACAGTAATTGTTGTAGCCAGAGTTAGGCCCTGTGGATGCAGTAAGTTCCCTATAAGAAAAACAGCCCACTTCCAGGTTCTCCATTCTCAAAATTGTGATGATCAAAAATATTTGTGAGTGCTTATACTTATGGCAGATAAGTGACTTGTGGCCATAAAATATAAAATTAAGTATAGAAATGATTCAATTAACTACAAAACAAATCCACACTATAATTTAATTTTCCAACCTCTCAGATTATCTATAACATTTGTTTGATGAATCATGATTTCCGTAATCCAAATGGTTATTAAAACTGGTACTCTATTAAAAATTTCCATTATGTAAAATAAACTGTTACACTATGTCTATTTTTGTAAATGGATTCTTAAGGATCTAATTTTGATTGATTTGCTAAGTTAAATAATACGGGGAGTTAGCTATGCTCCCAGCAAAAAATCGCTTCCCTTAGGCAGGAATGGTCTCAAAGGATAGGAAAATAATAGAAAATGGAAAATAATAGAGATAAAAAAAATACACAGAAATGAAGGTATAGTTTTATAGATTTATAAAGGAAAGGAAAAGTAGGGGTACTTGGGGGTCCCCACAATATTCTCCTCAATTGTGAGGCCCAGAATAAAGTTTCACATGGGTATTTATAGGTACAGAGATTGGTTGCCAGAGGTAACAGATTTATATAATAACAGGTAGTTTGTTTTAGGTTAAAAGTCTTTCAAAAGGCTTCTATAATCCCTTAATTAACTCTGGTTACAAAATCTTTCAAAGACAAACTTTTAAGTTCTAAGATAAAATTATCACTTAACACAAGAGTTAAACAGTGATATAGTGGCTCCATATTTCTTTATCTAGTTTTTGCAAATGCAGACAGGTAATCAGAAGTCAAGCAGAAACTGCCCCTTGGGTTTATTGTTTTTAGCCACAAGTGTCTGTCTCTCTCAGGCGGGCATTCTTTGATAAGCTGTCATCCTGTGGCTCCTTGCAGACCTGCTTTGTCATTCAAAGCAGGTGAGAATCACAGGTTTGAGACTGTCTCAGTCACCTTGGAAAGCAGCTGCTACTGACCTTTGAGATGCCCTCCTGAGGTGAAGCAGCTTTTGATATGCAAACTAACACGTTCAGTTCACATACTCCTTCAGGGCAAAGCCCTGAAAAATTCCCGAGATCATTTCTGTCTCTAATTTAGTAATATTAATTTATGGAGTGACAACATAATACTTTCACTTTAAAGAATGAAAGATCAAGTTGTAATTTTTTTATTTTGGCCTGGGAAATAAGGTCTAGGTTAGGATTTAGAAATTCTATCTTTGCCTCGAGACTCCTGTACCATGTACATAGATAACCTTCCATGGATTTTGAGCTATTCAGGAAGTCATTAACTTCTTTATGAAAGGTGCTTTAGTTGGAAAAAAACACATTCTTTTACGAAGGAAAAATATTTTTAAGAAGTAAAGGCATCTTAAAGAAAATCCTATGCTGGGTAGCATGGGAGAAACAATATTTGATTTAAAATAATACAAACTGTCAGTACTGATAGTATTAAATCTGCAGAGGGAAAATGAAATCAAAATTGCAATGTGAGATGCTCAGATAATCTCAAATTTATCTTTTTCTCTGAGGCTTTCTGCTAACTTGGTGTTGGGTGGAGGGGAAAATATAATCTCCTGTAATAATCTATAACCACAAGCTCACACATGAGCTTCAGTTACGAATTAATGTTAGCCATGAGGTCCAAAATGATCTCAAATGTAGAATTTAATTTAGTCTGCATCCATGCTGCCCTCAAGATCTGAAATAGATCTTAAATGAATAATTTAATTTAAAGAGGTCTCCAATTACTTTAGATTCATGGTAACTAGAAGAGATAACACAAATCTTCTTCAGAGGAACTCAACTTTAACCCAGTTCTCAAAGTAAGCCAACAAATCAAATTCCAAGGAAAATGACCTGCTCAGTGTAAACACGAATTTTTTAAAATCAAGCAAACAAATAAAAAAATGCACAAGGAAGTAATGCAACGTGAGTGCAAGCTAGCCAAAAAACCAAAGCAGTAGAATCAGACATTGAAAGCCTTGAGGTATTAAAATTATCAGTCACAAAATATAAAATAACCTTATATAATGTGTTTAAAGAAAGAGAAGCTTAAAAATATTATGAAGAAACAAGAAAGTCTAAAGAATCAATATGCAGACATCAAAAATTAATAAAACCTATAGAATTAATTAGTTAAATAAATCTCCTCTAAAGAGCGATACACACCAATCACTGGATATAGAACCAAAATGACCCTGTAGAGCAATGGGAAAAGAATAGGTTTTTCCAATAAATGTTGTTGGACCAATTGACTATCCATCTGGACAAAATATATATCCAGACTCCTTCTAGACATTAACCAAAAACAACTTCCGATGTCTTGTAGATCTAAATGTGAAAGGAAGAACAATAAAACTTCCAGAAAAAAAACAAAGGAGAATATGTAAATTGTATTAAGGCTGTGAAAGACTTTTTAAACAAGATGCAAAAAGCTCTGTCTATAATGAAAAAGATAGATAAATTACTACATTAAAATGAATAGCGTTTATTATCAAAAGACACTATTATGAAAGTGAAGAGACAAGCTGGAGCCTAGGAGAAGACATCCACAACACATATATATGAGAAAAAACTTATATACAAAATACATGAAAAATTCCTACAGGTCAATTAGAAAAATACAACAACCAAACCATTCTAACAAATGGGGGGCTAAAAATTCAAGCAGGCATTTTGAAGTAGAGTACATCCAAATGACTGATAAGTATGAAAAGGTGTTCAATGTTATTGGTCATTAAGGAAATGCAAATTAACTCCACAATGAGATTCTATTACAAATTAATGGGGACAGCTAAGATTATCAAGACTGATCCAACCAGTGTGTAGAGAGTGTGGAAAAGCTAAAAATCTCATACGCTGTAAGTAGAAGTAGACATGTGAATTCATACAACTTTTTTTTTTTTCATACAACTTTTGAAAAGTGTTTGGCAATAACTTCTGAAGCACATAAACCATAATCCAGAATTTTACTCAACATAGTTTTGTACATATGTATACTAAATGACATGTACATAAATGTTTACAGCAGCATTATTTGTAATAATAATAAAAATTTAAAAAAAACTGAAAAGAACGCAGATGTTTATTTTTAGCAAAATGGTTTTAAAAATATTGTGCCGAATTATCCAATAGACTAAATTAAGCAATGAGAAATGATGGGTTACTGCTACATGAGACAACATAGATAAAACTCTAAAATACAATACTGGGCAATCTATACCAAGCCCATTGAGTATATTCAATATGTTTCCAGTTATATAACTTATGAAAAAGGGCAACATGTAAGAAAAATATTAAATACAATATAGTAGTTACCCTTTGGCTGGGGGAAGTTTTCTGGCTTGACTTTATGGAGGTTTCTGTTCTAGTTATTGATTAGATTCTGGTTTAATGGACTGTCCATTCTGTGGAAATTCTTTTGAGTATACACTTAGAATCTATGTATTTTTGGAATGCATAATATATTTGAATAAAAAGTTTACTCAAAATCATAATACATACATGCAAGTCTCTTCTAACCACCTCCTTCACATCCATCTAATTAAGTCTTCCAGTTTTGCCAGACTTTCTTTTAACTATTTTGACTCAGATAACCAGATGATGCATCATAGCTTGATGCATAATTGTTTGAGCAGCCTTACTTAGAACAGGACATGAACAGGATGATCATTAATGTCCCTAACCTCTGGTAATTCTAAGAGTAGAAGGCTGTTTACTCTGATTAGCACAGTGTTATAATGTCCTTTTCCTCACGACTCCCAAATGCCCACCTTTGCAACCAAACTTTTGTACAATGCATTTCCATTTGCAGAATAAATTTCTGTACATATCTTCACAAACCATTTAAAGAGTATTAATATAATCTCCAGTCTATAAACAAGAAGACTGAGGTTCAGCACAATCAAATAGCTTCTTTAAGACCATTCAGCTAATTTGTGGTGTAGATCATTTTGCATGTAGTCATGGAAATTTTGTAAAAATTCTTAATTCATATCCACATATCTTCATCACATTTCCTTAGTTGAACTAAAAAGTTGTTAAAGGCAGAGTCTATATCTTTTTTTTTAATGTTCCTCCATAATGTGCCATACAGATGTCAGCATGCAGTAGGTTATTAATAAATGATTCTTGAGAGATGGAAAAAATTTTCAGTCATTAATATTTGAGCATCTAAAAGCACATCATTCTGAGCAAAGACCTTGGTGACTAACACATCATCTAAATTCAGTAAGCTCATAAGCATTGTCTTCTTTGTAAAGTAAGCCTTTAACTTGTTAAAAAGCCAGCCTATAGAGAAGGGTAAGTGACGTGTTAGGAGGCATCAGGATGAGTAGACTAATCTTTCTTTGCATTAATGTCACTGCTTAATATCACAGGAAAAGTTCAGATTTGTGTTTTTCAGTTGCTAGCCATGATTGTAAAACATCTACACTTTTTAGTTAAAGTGCTGGCAGAAAAAATCCGTGACAATTATCATACCAACAGGCTGAACAGAAAATCAGATATAGCAATTCACCAAGAATCTGTGTTCTTATCTAATCAGATTCATCATCTTTCAATGCGATGCTACAAAAGATGCAAACTGAGCAAGGGCAGAGCTGGTCAGCATTTAAATTAGAGTTTTCCAAATGCAAATTCAAGGACCCAAAAGACCGAGAAGAAATGCCAGTACATTCATTACTGGATCATTTTCCTCTTGAGTATAAAAAGACTTACAAGTGGCCTGAAAGTTGTTGTATTTATGATGCTTTTTCTGAAGTGTAATGTAAAAGGAACAATGCAGACATACTGGTCATTAAATTTCATGTGGTGCTTTTTTTGAAGAACAGGAAATTAAAAGCTCACTCTCATTAACATAAATATAGTTTGTCTTACCCCAAGACCAAGCAATTATACATGTAATTTTTAAGAATTCTTTACATCCTTTCATAATTATAAGACAGAATCTAAGTAAGTATCAGTACAGACTATTCCAGATTTTCATCTTTAAAGTATAATTTACTCACACCATCTGGGAGTACATAATGTATCTCCATCATGACTATTAGGTTAGTTTTTCTTTTTAAATGATGGAAACTGTGTAAAATTTAAAATATTCACCTAATACATAGGTTATTATAGAAATATAGCACTCTCTGTTTCCTCCCTCCATCATCTCACTCCTTGGAAAAAATGGTTACACCCTGCTAGAAGCACTTCAAAATAATAACAGAACTTAAGAGAATCCTTTTGGCAAAATTTTGGTAACTGGTTCAGGTTGCCTTATCCAGGTTACTCCTATAATATAATAGGTGACAATGTAGAAAAAAACTTCAGGACTGCTGGAAGGAAACACACACACATACATGTACTAGCAATTTCTATGTAGTTTCTGTTGAATTTGTGATCATAAACTAAAAAACATTTCCTCCTGTAGATCTCCATCCTAATTGTTTAATAG
>CAUYSK010083523.1:0-18113 GCA_963575035.1 Avahi laniger | reverse complement strand
GCCACCCACCCGCGAGGTCCAGCATCCCACTGCCCTGTGCCTCATGCACTCGTCTTCCTTTTTTGACTTCATCTCATCCATATGTATTCCTAAAAGTTTTTTTGTAAAAGTTGTTTTAGACTTGTTGTAGTCTTTGGGGCTAAATTTTTTAATTTGATATGATGTTGCTCGACTTCATCCATGGCCTTGTGTTGTGGGCTACTGTTTTCCCTGCTGCACGATATTCCCGTTGGGCATGCTGGGTTTCTCCACCCTCCCTCTTGTTGACATGCCGTGTGCGGGTTTGGCCATGGGCAGCAGTGCTGCCATGGATGTCACTGCCCAGGCCCCTGTTGGCCCTTCTTTCCCCTCACCTTTCAGCCCCGTCCCCTCACCCACCACATGCCGCCATGCTGGCCTTTGTCACACCCTGCAAGCTCTACCCACCTCAGGGCCTTTGCTCCTGCTGTTTCCTCTCTCAATGGCTGGCTCTTCATTATCCGATTTCAGCTCAATGTCATCTTGTCAGAACCTGCCCTGACCTGCATGGCTCTGCAGCCCTCCCCTCCCAGGAAAGTGTCCCATGAACCCAGAGCCTTCCTGGGGGGCTCAGAGAGGGGCTTCAGTGGGGGTGACTGGAGCCAGGGGTGAGGAGGTGGGGTGAGAGATGAGTCAGAGAAGCGGTTTGAAAGCAGATGCAGGAAGACCTCGAACGACATGCCAAGGAGGCCCAAATACACCCTGTCCCTCAAAGTGTGTCAAGATCCGCACCCCGAAAGAGGCCTCCTGCAACCAGAGTGCTGTTCCAGGCCTCTGAGGAGGGCCTGTGCATGCCTGGATATAAGGCAAGTAGTTCTCCCCACATTTGTGCTTCAGAAAAGGGGGGGTTGCCTCATATTTGAGTCTTTATATGGTTTCACATTTTATGGGGCTCGTTACTTTATTTTGAAAAGCAAAGTTCTGTTTTGGGAGTGCATGTTATTAATAGACCAACACAATGTTGTTTTGGCCACTTCTGAGGGTTGCCTGTAAAAGGGGCAGAAAACAGGATGTGAAGAACCTTATCACCAACAGAGTGGCCATTCAGAGGGGTTGTGAGGGTGCCTGAGGCCACACAGCAAGCTAGGCTCTTTCCTGGCAAGCAAGGGGGACTGCAGAGCTCAGGGCCCACCCCCCTTGTTCTTCAGAAGGGGAAACCCAGGTCTGGGGAGGTGAGTGACTTCCTAAGGTGCAGAGCCAGGCCTGGGATGCAGCGTCCCTGCCTCTAAGGGCTCCAGGCTTTTTTAGGAGGGTGTAAATGGAGGACCACATGCCAGGCGCAAGGGACAAAGACTTTTCTGCCTTCCTGGCCTGGAAGGCTTGGATGGTATTGGGAAGCAACAGCTTTGGAGCCAGGATGCCCAGTTCTAATTCCGGCTTTCCCACTGCCCGGCTGTGAATCTGGGCACGTTACTGCCCCTCTCTAAGCCTCAGTTTCCTTTTCTGCTGAGTGGACATAACAGCAGTGCCCTCGCTGGGCCACTGTGAGGCTGCAGCCTCCGCAGAGTTGAGGACAGGTCATTCCTGTGGGGGTGGGGGCCACGGACTTGAAGGGGACTCAGGGAGCTGTGGAGAAGAAGCCGCAGTGGTCCACGGGGCGGCAGGGACGTGAGCTTGCTTGAGAGGGCCCTCGGCACACAGAAGAGCAGGAGCAGGAGGGGGCCTGGGTGGTCACTTGGCCACACTTATTCCCCTCCGCCCAGCAGGTCCAATGACTCTTGCCACAGGAACATGTGTTTGCCACCACCGGCCTTGAATGTCTTGTAAAACTCGCAATTTGTTCAAAAGAATAAACAGCATGAAAGGGGACGCACAGCCTTCAACCAGGGCGGGCGGGGCGGGGAGCAGCTCCCAGGCTGCTTTCCATTTAAACCAGATTTGGAGGCATCTATTCTTGTAGAGCTCTGGGTCAGGGAAGCCCTGCCCGGCACAAACCGTGTGCTTGGCTGTGGCCTTGGATGGAGGACACAGGACCTCACTTCCTGGTCTGCAAAACAGAGATAACGATGGAATTATTACATGCGATGCAGAATGAATATGTGTGAAGTGCTTGGAGCAGGGCCTGGCCAAACAAGTGCTAGGAAGGACTGGCTGTTATCCTTACAGGAGACAGACACGTGCACACTGACACTCAAAGGGGCAGGGCTGGGACAGAGCAAGCCTGGGACCCGGGCAACCCAGGAGGCCAGCTTGAAGAGGAAGGGGAGGTTTCCTGGATAGAAATTGGGGACAGGGTGGACGGAAAATGGGTCCAGGCAGAAAAAGTGACACTTGTGAAGGCTGTGAGGTAGGAAAGAGGTTTTCATATTTGAGGAGCTAATATGAGAGAGTGGAGAGAGCCAGGGGCTGGGTTACATGGGATCATGGAATGCCCTTAGGGGATGACCCAAATCAGCTTGGGGCCTCAGGGAAGGCTTCTCCAAGGAATTGACACCCAGACACGGTATTGAAGAACCAGAAGGTGTTAGTATTGGAAGAGGGGTGTCCCAGGCAGAAGGAACAGCATATGCAAAAGCCTGGAGTCCAGAGGCCCAGGGCATGGTGGGGTGGGCTTGGTATTCAGAGCGGTCACGTTGGGGCCTGGGCTGGGCAGGCTGACCTCCCGTCTGTTAGCAGGAGGGCAGAGTTCCACTTCATCCCCCTTGCCCCGGCCCCCAGGAGACTCAGCAAGCTCCAGTCTAAGGAGCCAACTTAGAAGGGGATGAGATGTGCTGTCTGCTGAGTGGGCTCTGGTAGCTCAGGGGCCGTTCAGAGCATGTCCAAGCCCCTTCCTGGGGGAGTTTCAGCCAAGAACCAGGACAGCGCCCAGGTCTCTGGCCCAAGTGGTTGATGGGCTGAGACGGGAACGTGGGAGTGCTGAGTTTGGGGAACAGCTATGAGACGCTGCCAGGCAGGGTGTGGGCAGATTCCCAGGCTAAGCTCAGAGGGAGTCCCAACAGGTGCGACTGTCTGGGGACAGGGACAGAAGCCCAGGAAGGAGGCAGCTGTGGGATGAGAAGAAACAAGGAGAGGCGGAAAGGGCCCGGGTTCCGGGGCAGTAGATGGCCAGGGAACTGAATGGACTGGATTTAAGAACAAGAGGGGTGTTGGAGTGATTGTGAAGCAGCAAGGAAGAGACAACCAGTGAGTACAAACTCATCTTTTAAAAATTAGGTTTTGATGAGGACAGAAATAGGGAGTAGGCACTGAGGGAGGAAAGGGGTCCACAGACGTAGAGTGTGTGTTCGGATGAGTTGAGAATTTCTGTAAGTGCTGATGAGAAAAGAGCAGAGGAAAGAAGCTGTGGGTGGAGGAGGCGGAAGATGGGGCAGGGGAGGTGTGGGGTCTGTGGCCGGTTGTCCCAGGGGCCCATCAGATGGTGGATCTTAGAGGCTAGGGGGTGAGGCCAGTGGCTGAGGGTCTGGGAAGTAGGAGGGGGGGCGCGGGGAAGGCTCGTGGTTGCCGTGAGCTCCGGTACAGCAGGCTCTGTTGCCAGCACCTGGACTGGGCCGGGCCCACGGGAGTCCTCAGCGTGTGAGAGTTGAATGGGGGGAGGGGTGTGGAGCAGGAGAGGGGCTCCAGGGGACCCCAGGGTTGAGGCAGCACTGAGGCTGGGGCGTGAACTTTCCCTCCACCTGCCCGGTGACCATTTCAGTTTTGGGCGTCTGGGGCAGGTGGGAGTGGGCAGGGTGGGCCACAGCAGGGAGAACGGTGGAGACAGTCAGGGTGGGGCCTGGGCTAGGGGCAGAAGTCAGGTGTGGGTGAGAATCCGGGAGAGCAGGCTCTGGAAGCCCCCTGTGCAGGACCAGCTAGTGCATGGTGATGCACCTCCCCAGGACCCCTGCGTCCACTCCTGGGCATCTGTCACACCTGCCTGGAGTCTCTGGGCCTTCCTTTCCTCCCCTGTGTCATGAGTGGGGAGAGATTAGTGATCTCTGAGGTTCCTTCAGCTCTAATCTTCCCTGATGATTTGGTTTGTTTGTGGTCAGGCGCTTGTTCCAGGTTGCAGAGTGACTCCAAGTGGGGGTCCAGGCCTCTGACTCCTTCCACCACCCAGGACGGCCCCCTGCAAGCTGTCTGGCCCTCAAGAGCCTCTGCCACCAGCACTTTGGGCATCCTACCTGGCAGTGCCCAGTGGGGACAGACATGGGAACGACCACCAGGGGGCGCCAGGACCCAGCCCATCCAGCTGCTCCGAGCTTTAGTTGCTGTGTTTCAAAGGGGACATTAGCGGCAATGAAAATTTTGAAGTTTGTCATGGAGTAGGGCCTCTCCTGTCCTCGAGAGGAGGCAGGAGGCCCCGGCTCAAGTCCCAGCTCTGCCAAAGACTTTGGGCAAGTCCTGACAGTGCTCCCTGGGCCTCTGTTTCCCTGTTGGTCACTGGAGGTGCCTTCTTCATTCAGGTGGGCGTGGGACCAGGAGGGAGGTGGGTCAGCAGAGGGGCCCGCCTGTGCCTGCTTCTTCTCCCATCCTGCAGCGATCCTATGCCCGGCCTCACCCCCTGCTGTGCAGGCCCCCGTGAGTGCTCTCCATCCACTGGCTGCCTCCCAGCTCGGTGAGGGTTTGGAGTTTGCTGAGGACGTTTGTACCCCGGCCCAACCTTCACAACCATCCGGGAGGTCAGGGTAGGAGCCATGCCTATGCTGGTGAGGAAACTGAGGCACAGGGAACTGAATGCTTTCAAGCTCACCTGTCCGAAAATCCCCACAGCAGGGGAGGCTATGCTTTGGGCCCTGAGGGTGAACTCTGTTTCTTCCTTCCTTGCTGTGAGTACCTGGGCAGAAACTCATGGGAGCAGGGTTTGGGGACTGCAAATATACAAACCAGCCCGGTAGAAGGCTGTCACCCCAGAGGAAGGAGGTTGAACCCAAATGCAGCCCCAGTGCAGCAGTTTCCAATGTTAGATGGCTTTGGAGCAGGTCAGGAATCTGCATTTCAAGCAGTCCCCCCAAGTGGCTCTGAACCAGGGGGTGGCGAGACAACCCTATGAGAAACCACTCTAGGTAAATGCAGCTTGTCCAGGGCACAAGGCTGGATTTCCCACCTCTAAGCCCCGAAGTCACAGGTTCATCCCTTTCTTCCTTCATTCAGTAAGCATTGACCCACTCCCACTCCATGGGGGCCCTCGCTGTGCCCAGGGGTCAGAGGGAATTCACACCCTGTCTAGCCTCTGAGAAACTCACTGGCTAGGGGGGAGACACTCACCTACGGCAAACTGCAAAGGGCAATGTGATCGCTGCAGTGACCTGGAACGCTCAAAGGCAAAGGGAGCAGCGTGGATAAAGGTCTGGAGACAAGAGGCCGAATGGAAAAGAGCAGGGCCCTGAGGGGAGAGGTGGTGTCGAGGGAGGAGGCCTCGCTGAGGCCTTTGAATTTTAAACTGGGGCTGGGGGAGCCTGGGCACCTCTCAGACTGCTCTGCAGTTGTCCCTCTACTTGAAAGTCTCCCCCAACAGGAGCACCCCCATGGCTGCTGAGCGCTGTGAACCCGCTCCTGGCAGGAGCCCTGGCACCGTGGTGTTGAGCTGCCCCCTCCGGAATGCAGGTGGGCAAGGGGGCAGTGGAGTGGGGTGAATGGGGTGAGTGGGGAACAGCTGATTTGTTTTAGAGCAAGAGGCTCTGGGCTGCTTTCTTCACTGCAGCATCAAAGGCTGCCTGGAAACATGTACGGAATAAGGTCGAATATTATGGAAATTGTCTCCCCTGCTTTGTGGCCTGGGAATTCACGGTCATTGAAAAGAATTTCCCCTGGTCCCATATTTCTCCCTCTCTTTGAAAGTAAAGCTTTTGGATCAAATAAATATAAATTATGGTCGTGCATTTTTCTGAAATCAACTGCCTTCTCCAGCCATAATGTAAATGAATTGAACTTTCAAAAAGCTGTTCTTCCAGCGTTGGAGGGTCAAGCAGACTTGCCTCTTGAGACTCAGTTTTCATGTTTCCCATGACTATCGCTTATAGTCATTGGCACCGAGGGTGCCCTGGCAGCAGAGGCTCGGGGACTCGGCTGTGGTCCTGACTTGGCCTTGATGGACTTGCTGGGCCTCAGTGTCCTCACTGCCTAGAGGGATTAATTATACCTACTGATCATTCATTTTTATTTTCCCCAAAGTAAAACAAAAACATTGTTTCAAAAAATCAAATAATAGTACCATGGGCCAAGAAAGAAAACCAATAGTCCTCAAATTATGCCCATCTCAACCAGCACCAAGCCCAGTGGTGGAGGCAGCTACATTCGAATCCTACATGGTGTCTTCTGTCCTCACTTCCATGCTTCAGCATCACGTGCTACACGGCCTTCCTGGCTCCTCACCCTGCGGCGTTTCCCTCGGCTTCCTGGACAGGACAGTGACAAGCTGCCTTCCCTCAGACGCTCCCACCGCCTCCCTCTTCCCCAGCTCGCAGTAGTTAGTGCACATAAGTTTTCACTAAATCGATATTCTGGATTTATGTTGTCATGACTATGTAAATATTTACTAATCCAAGTACTGTCATCTGATTAGCTTCTTTTTCTCATGCTTTTACCGTTTTCTGGAATTAATAACTGTCTGTGTTCTCGTTTGTCTAGTTGTCTATGTTCCTGTTGCTAATTCTTCCCAAACCCTCCTGACAGCCACGTCCGACACCTGTCCACGTGTCCAGTGCCTCCGAGTGCCCAGCCACCGGCCTGGGCCGGTCCCCGGCTCCCCTGGTCCTGCAGCACAGCTGTCCCAGGGGACTTCTCCTGGCCACTGTCCTGCACGGCACTCCTTGTTCACAGAGCTCTTGGTTTAGTCTCTCGATTTAGGGGAGCTTGTCCTCTGATAACGTTTCGGGAAAAAAAATAAAAAGTACTTTTTTGGTAGTTCTAACATGTCTGAAAATATCTTTATTCTACACTCACTTTTGATTAATAATTCAGTTGGGCATAGAATTCTAGGTTAAAAATTGCTTTCATTCAGAATTTTTAAGTCTTTTGCTCTACAGTTTTCTATCGCCCAGTGCTGTGCTGAGAGATTCGATGATATGCTGTTCCATATCTTTGCGTGGGGCTTTCTTCTCCCGCCGGTCTTCAGAAGTCTTCGAATGCCGTGGCTTCGCGGGGGTCCTTTTCCGTCTGTCGCCCAGGCACTGGTGGGCCCTGTCGAGCCGGAGGCTCACATCATTCCGTGGTGGAAATTTTTCTTACGTTGCTTCTCGATAACTTCCTTTCCTTCCTTGTCTTATTTCTCTCTTTCTGGAACTTTTATTAGTCAGATATTGACTTCTGGGATTGATAGTCAAACCTTCTCATTTTTTCCCCCTATTTTTTCATTTTAATGTTTGGTTGTTTGGTGTCTTTTGTTGTTGTTGTTGTTGTTGTTGTTTTGATCTCTCTCTGAGCAATTTCCTTGATGTTACGTTTCAAGCTTTCTAGCAAAGGTTTAATTTCATTTACCTTTTTTGCTTATTCATTTGTTTCGGTTTTGCTCTACTGCAGTTTTCATCTCTGTTTTCCCCAGGGTTTTTCTTTTCATGTTCATTCCTGGTGATCCTTGGCAGGTAATCATGTCCAGAATGAGGCACTAAAGAGCCAGGGGGAGGCTCTGTGAGCCTGATTGGTGGGGGGTGAGGCTTGTTGACTGTGGGCTTTACAGGGGTGATCCGGGGGCAGGTCAGCTTTGGGGGCAAGTCATGCTCATTTCTAGAGGCCAGTTTCTCCAGAAAAGAATCTCCAAGCTCCTGTCCTGTGGGGGCCCCAGCTGCTCGGTGTTTCTGGATCAAGATCCCCTCCAGTTCTGTCTGTGTGGAGAGCAGCCCCGGCTGTTCCCCACTGGCGGGAGCGGAATGCGAGAGGCAGCGGCAGGACTGGCTGCTCGGTTGTTTGGGGGCACCAGGGAGTCCAGGGGCTCCTACACTGACTGCTGGCCGCTCCCTCTTTTTACTGCACCTCTGGCCCCCACCTTCCTCAATACCTGGTGCCTCCCGGTGCTGGGTGTTTCTGGGCTCTGGGGGAGACCTGCCCACTTCCAGGAGTGCCCCCTCGGCGGGCCTGAGCTGCTGTGTCCCACCAGCTCACTCTCCACTTCCCGTCAGCTCCCGTCTTCCACTGGCTCCCCTGTTCTGATGGTTCCTTTTAATTCTTTTTCGAGACAGGGTCTCACTATGTTACCCAGGCTGGTCTCAAATTCCTGAGCTCAGGTGATCCTGCCGCCCCCTGAGTAGCTGGGAAGCTGGGAATACAGGCATGTGCCATCGCGCCCAGCGCCTTTGATTTCCTTACCGTCACCTTAATGGGGTTCCAGAAGGAGGTGAGATAAATGCTGATATCTAGTCTCTTTCTGCTATTTCAGTTACACTTTGCTCCTGTCAGACAATCTGGGGAAGCCAAAGAAACATCATCATTATTATCACAGCTCATATTTATCCAGCTCTTGCTCTATTCCAAGAGCCCTGCTAAGCATGTTACAATGTATTACCTCATGGGATTCTTACTACAGCCCTGGGAGGGAAGTTACAGATGTGGAATTGGCTCCACCTCCTCGGGGGTGACTTGCCCGAGGGCACCCTGTGAAACCATCCGAACTCTCTGCCGGACTCAGAGACCTGGGCGCTCGTGGCCCACTGACTTCTCCAGCCGCCCTCACTCCCCACCCCTGCCCGCTCCACTGGGCTGAGCTGCCCTTGCCCTGCTCACCCACGCTCTCTCTTTCACCGCCACACTTTTGCACAGGCTGCTCCCCGGGAGAAGGAGCAACAGACACTGGGGAAAAGCTTGCTTGTGAAAACTCCCAGGGCGGTGGCAGAAGCCCCCAGCTCACCTCCTGTCAGCCTTTGTGTCTACGAGAGCATCTTTCCGTGGTGTCCCTTTGTGGTTTTTCTAGAGATGAAACCCTTTCCTTTCATGATTTTGGTTCATAGAAAAGATTCGCTTCAGCCTGTGCCTGGGATGCATGCTCTTCCCAGCCATTCCTTTTTTCACTTGAGGAGAGATATTTTTCTATAATTAGTGCCTAGCCTGTTAGTTTCCTGTCTCTGAGGTGATACAACTGACCGAGCAAGGGACAGGGTTGCATACCGACGAGAATTGCGGTGCCAGTGGGGACAACAATAGATTAGTCATTTGGTGCTGCTGCCGAGACAGTCACTGAATTAGACTGCATGGATTCTGTCATCATTAAGATGTTTATAAGCAGCAAATTCAGCACACAGACTCTTTTTTTTAATGGCTTTATTGAGATATAATTTACATACCATACAATTCACCCACTTAAAGTATATAATTTGATTGTTTTTAGTATATTCCCAGAGTTGTGCAACTGCATCACAATTAATTTTAGAATGTTTTCATCACCCCAAAAAGAAACCCTGTATCCATTAGCAGTTACTCCCCATTTCCCTCAAGCTACCATTCCCGGACAGCAGGTCATCTACTTTCTGTCTCTATAGAGCTGTCTATTCTGACAGTTCACATAAATGGAATGATACAATATGCGGTCTTTTGTGACTGGCTTTTTTCACTTAGCATGATGTTTTCAAGGTTCATCCATGTTGTAGCATGTGTCAATATTTCATTTCTTTTTATTGCTGAATAATATTCCATTGTGTGGATATACCATACTTTGTTTATCCATTCATCCATGAGTAATGCTGCTTTAAACAGATTTTGTGTGAACGTATGTTTTAATTTCTGTTGTGCTTTTTATTCCACCTAAGAGTAAAATGTCTAGGTCATACAGTAACTGTATTTACTTTTTTAAGGAGTTGCCAAACTATTTTCCACAGCAGCAACACCATCAACATCCTCACTAGCAGTGTGTGAGAGTTCTGGTTTCCCCGTATCTCCTCCAACACTTTTTATTGTCTGGCTTTTTGATGATAGCCAACCTAGTGGGTGTGAAGCAGTATTCCATTACGATTTTGCCTTTCCCTGATCCCTAATGATGATAAACATCTTTTCATTGTTGATTGGCCATTTGTAAATCTTCTTTAGAGAAATGTTGATTCAGATTTTTTTGCCCATTTTAAAATTCTGTTGTTTGTCTTTTTATTATTGAGTTGTAAAAGTTCTTAATATATTCTGGATACAATTCCCTTATCAGGTATATGATTTGCAAATATTGTCTCCTATTCTGTGGGTTATCTTTTCACTGTCTGGGTAGTATGCTTTTAACAAGCAAACATTTTTAATTTTGGTGGAATCCAATTTGTTTTGTTGTTGATGTTGGTGGTGCTTACGGTGTCATATTTAAGAAACCATTGCCTAGTCCAAAGTCACAAAGATTACTCATATTTTTTTCTAAGAGTTTTATGGTTTTAACTTTTATTTATGTCTTTGGTCCATTTTGGGCTAATATTCGCATATAATGTGAGGTAGGGGTCCAACTTTATTCTTTTGCATGGGAATATCCAGTTTTCCCAGTACCACATGTTGAAAAGACTATTCTTTCCCTCATTTAGTTGTCTTGGCAGCACTCTTGTTAAAAATCAATTGATCATAAATGTTAAGGTTTATTTTTGAACTCTCAGTTCCATTCCATTGATCTATATAGGTCTTTCCTTATGCCAGAACAACACTGTCTTGATTACTGTAGCTTTGCAGTAAATTATGAAATTGGGAAGTGTGAGTCCTATTACTTTATTCTTCTTTTTGAAGACTGTTTTGACTACTCTGGGTCCCTCGAATTTCAATATGAATTTTATGATCAGATTGTCAATTTCTGCAAAGAATCCATCTGCTATTTTGAGAGGGATTGTGTTGAGTCTGTAGCTCAATTTGAGGAATCTCGCTACCCTAAAGATATTAAGTCTTCTGATTCTAAATATGGGGAATGTCTTTTCATTTACTTATGTCTTCTTTCATTTCTTTCAACAATGTTTTGTAGTTTTCAGAGTATAAGTTTTGTACTTTTGTTAAATTTGTTACTAAGTATTGTATTCTTTTTAATGCTATTATAAATGAAGTTTTTTTCTTAATTCCATTTTTGGATTGGTCATTGCAAGTGTATGTAAGTACAATTTTTGTGTATTGCTTTTGTATCCCGCAACCTTGCGGAACTTGTGTGTGTGTGTGTGTGTGTGTGTATTCCTTAGGATTTTCTGCATACAAGAATATGTCATCTGCAAATACAGATAATTGTACTTCTTCTTTTCCAATCTGGATGTCTTTTATTTAATTTCCTTGCTTAACTTCCCTGGCTAGAACCTCCAGTACAATGCCAAATAGAAGTGTCAAGAGTAGACATTCTGACTTGTTCCTCATCTTAGGGGGAAAGCGTTCAGTCTTTCACCGTTAACTATGATATTAGCTGTGGATTTTACATAGGTGGCTTTTATCAAGTTAAGGACATTTTCTTTTATTTTTAGTTTGTTGACTGCTTTTTAAAATCTCGAATGGGTGTCTACGAGTAAGGTAGAGATTTTTGTCCCTATTTTACATATTAGGAAACTAAGGTTGAAAAATGAGCAAATTTGGAAAATAGCAATAAGCACAAAGAAGGAATAAATATCACCATCAAATCCATCTCCCAAAGATAAACCACCCTTAACCATTGGAGGAACATCCTTCTAGACTTTCTTCTAGGCATGAATATATTTTTAGAAAATTGTCTTTGCACCACATGTACTGCTTTATTTCACTGCCTAATAGGTCCAAAACATTGAGGGAAAGATTTTCTTAAAGAGTCTGCCTTGGTGGTAGTGAGCTCCTCATCAGTGGGAGTATGTGAACATAGTAGTTTGTCCACATGACGTAACAGAGGCCCGAATGGGGGATGCTTATGAGCCAGTTCTCTCTTCTGGACTGTGAGGCCATCCAGCATGAAGGTCAGGCTGAGTCATCTCAGTCTCCTGTACCCAGCTCAGAGAAGACTTGGGGACAGTTTGATGAATCGACTGGCATGAGCCGAGGGACCCAAGAGGGAAATGGGAACCACTGAGTCTAAAGCTTCCTTGGGCTGGGTCTCTTTAGGAAAGAGAATTGTGACAGAAGCATCCCGGCCTGGGTTCTGCACTCAGTGGGAAAGTCTCTCCCTTCCCTAGGCCTCCACCTCCCTCTCTGTAAAATGGGGATTAAACCAACTTCCCTCCTAGGCCCTTCCGAGAGGGCCTGAGTGAAACTCTGGGCCTTGAGGCCTGAAAGACCTTAGGGCCTTGAGACTTGGCCATCTCCCAGGACAGGCCCAACTGCCACTGAAGGCCACCAGCCAACCTGTTGGTATCCAGCTGTGTCACACACAGAGCGGAAGGAAGACTCAGTGACCTCACTTTGAGGAACTCTCTGTTTCTGGGAGATGAGATGGCTCAAGAGAAAGGGTCTGGCAAGACTGACCAGCTTGGAGGGACCATGGGAGCCCTGGAGCCCTGGCTGGGGGTCTGGAGACCCGGGAGTCCAGCCTCTGCCACTCTCCCACTTCTGAGTGACCTGGGGAGGCCCTCGCTCCTCTCCATCTCTCCTGGCTCTGACGTGTGGTGCTGAGAGCACATCCAGGGTCCTTACTGACTATTGAGCATTCACTATGCTCTGGTGCCGGTGGCTGCAGAACTGAACAAAATAATGGAAGCCAACTTGGAAGAATAGGACTTGGAGAGGCAGCTTGTTCTGGGAGCAAGAAGAGCAACATTGGGGCCCAGCAGACCGGCCTGGCACTCTGAGCCTAGACCTCCCCTCTCTCTAGATTGCCTGGAGAGTGAATGAGTTAACATATGTCAAGTGGTCGGCACATACAGGGGCTCAAAAAATCCATGTTGTCATGAGCAAGGCCTGAAAGTCGGGGACCCTACTCAGGGAGATGCTAAAAGTAATGCCCATTCCTGGACATGTGTCCAGTGGTCATCAGGAGGGCTTCGTGGATATCTCAAGAGCACATCAAATGCACAGAGAGAAGACAGAGACGTGCAAGCCGTGCTGGGGGCACTTCTGGGTGCTGAGCCCTGGAACATGTCTGCAGGAGCCCACCTCGTTGGATGGGTGCAAGAAGACCCCCAGCAGCCTCAGGCTCTTTTTATTTTATTGTGTTTATTTATTTTTTGAGACAGTCTCGCTGTGTCACCCAGGCTGGAGTATAGTGGCCTCATCATAGTTCAATGCAACCTCGAATTCCTGGGCTCAAGCGATCTTCCTGCCTCAGTCTCCTGAGCAGCTGGGACAAAAGGCGAGTACCACCACACCCAGCTTTTTTCTCTTTTTTGTAGAGATGGGGTCTCGCTCTTGCTTAGGCTGGTCTCAAACTCCTGGCTTCAAGTGATCCTCTTGATTTGGCCTCCGAAAGTGCTAGGATTACAGGCACAAACCACCGCGCCCTGCCTCAAGCTCTTTTTAGAACAAAGCAGGTATGATGAATTGCTCAACTGCTGGAGGCTTCTTCCCCTCCCCACTTGTCCATGGCTCTTCATGGTCACCAAATGCTGCCACACCTGGTTTTTTATGTCCTCCTCAGCACAACCTTATGTGTGATCATGGTTTTACATTTTTCAGTTGAAGACATTGAAGGCCAGAGAGAGCACGTGACCTGTCTAAGGCTCCACAGCCAGAATTTGCGTCAAGGTCCCAAGCTCTGCCCAGACAGCACGGGGTGATGCAGACACTGTCCCAGTAGACCTGAAACCATCGAGGTGCCGTGTGTCCCCACACAAGTCAGACCATCTCCCTGGGCTTGTTTCCCCACTTGTGACATGGAACTTGGAACTGCAAGGTGCAGAATGCTGGGGGCACTTGTCTAAGGGGGCAGTCCACAGATGAAGATACTAATGGTTACATTTCTTGAGTACTTACTGTGTACCAGGCCTTCACTCTATGGCCCCATTTAATCCGCCCACCAGGGGAGGAGCCGTGGTCCCATCTTAGAGTAGAACCCCAGACGCTGTGAGACCACCTGCCCAAGGCCCCAGTCTGAGCATACCTGAGCACGTTTTGGAACCCAGATCTGGGGAATCTGGAATCCCTGCTGTCAACACCCTGGGCCTCACCATCTTTTGAGAGCCATGAGCTTCCTGAGCCTCAATTTCCCCATCAGGAAAAACAGAGCAGTGCGTGCCCACTGTGTTCCAGCTTCTCTGGGGCACGGGACCACCTTGCAAAGCCAGGCTCCATGGAGACGTCTGCACAGTGTGCTGTGTCTTGCTTGGAGAGGGCCGGTGTCTGGGGCCCATGGGGCCTGTGTTCCCGAGAGTGTGCCCTGTGTGATACTTAGTGACTTCCATCTGGGGCCGCCCTCCACCTCCTACCCTTTGCTTTCTAGCAGGAGATCCCCACCCACTTCTCCCCGGGGGCTCAGGCCCCAGCTCCTTGTCCTGGTCCCGCCTCAGGTCGCTCATGGTCTGGTGGTAGCCGTGTGATCGACACAGAGGAAACAACAGAGAGTAAAGTACCACACTCCAGTGACAATGCCACCTCGCTTGGCACAGCCCTTCGTGGTGTGCAAAGCAGATCTCCTGTCATTAGCACTGTATTCCCCAGGAGCCAAGAGGGCTGGAAGTGTGGTTCCCACTCTACAGATGAGGAAACTAAGGCCCAGAGTGTGAAGCGATTTTCCACAAGTTGGTGGTAGAGGCTGGCTGTAAACTGGGGCTGACTCCCAACCCCAAGGTCACATACTTAACTTGGCATGTGCCCCTCACCTCAGAAACTTGGGGACAGTAAAGTTCTGGGGCTCAGAGATTGGCCAAGGGTAGGCATGGGCTTTGCAGTTGCGAGGACATGAGTTCACGACCTGGCTTGGCCATGTGTGGTCTTGGGCAATTTACTTCACCTCCCTTGCCCTGGGTTTTCTCATCTGTAAAATGGGATAATATTAAACAACTAATGTGTGGAAAGCGCTGACAGTGCTGGACATGGTGAGTTCTCGCCGCTGGACTGGTGTTCCCTGCTGCCCCCTGCCCCGGGCGCTGGAGCCTCCTGGGGAGCTTCTCAACAGCAGCCCGCCACCCTCAGGAGGCTGGTTGTGTGGCTCAGAAGTGGGGGCTGCGTGTGCGGCTATGGGGACTCCAGGTGATGTTGATGCGCAGGTTGGTAAACTGAGTCTCTGGGAGGCAAAGTGACCCACAGGTCCTCTGGGCTCCTGTTCCTGCCTCTTCCAGGACTTGGCCACCCTGATGACTCGTTCCTGGGAGGCTGCCAGGTGAGCTGGGGGGACTCTGGGCCAGCACGGCACGGCCTCTCCTTCTCTGGGACTTAATTTCTCCTGCTGCAAATAATAATTACCCCTCACTCCCCTGCCTCAAGGAGTAGTGATGGTGGCCCCGTTGGGGCCTGCTGACCTCTTGGAGCCTTGGTTTCCCCAGCTGTGAGGTGGGGGTGTCAGGGAGATGTGGTCCCAGCTGTGGCCTGGCGGCCCCCAAGGTGCTGAAGGTTGATGGAAGCCCGTGTGCTCCGGCCCCCGGCCCCTCCCTCCCTGCAGCCTGCAGAGCTGGCGGATTTTCCCAACTCGCACGCAGGCTCCTAGTTGGGGTGGCAGAGAGCAGAGGCCCCCGGAGTGGCCACCCCTTCCTTCCGTTCTGGGCTGCCTGGGTGGGATGCTGCCAGCCCTGAACCACTGAGCAACGTTTGGGCAGTAACCCACGCCTCGGCCAGCTGCTTTCCCCGCAAATACTCGATTAACTGCCTGGATGCCCCTGCCCTCTGCGCAGCCTCAGAAACCATGCGGGGTGGCCAGGCCCACGGCCGCCTGCATGGGTGTGAGAGGGCAGCTGTCGGAGTCCCAGTCGGGCCTGAGAGGCCTTTAGAAGCTGTGCAGTCCGGCCTGTGACCCACAGATGGGACTGTTTCAGTGTCTTGCCCACTCTTGCTTGCATACCCCCAGGGATGAGGAGCTCACTTTCATCCCAAAGTAGTCCATTTTACTTTAGAGGGCTTTGCCTTTAAAAAATCTGAGATTGTCCTCAGCCCCACCCCCTCGAGGGTCTTCTAGCACAGTCAGCTCCCTCCCTCCAGGGCACCCTGCGGAGCTTTGGGGCTGAGGCCAAGGCCCCCTGAGTCTCCTGTGCCCCCAGCACCCTCGGGCATGGGGTCAGCAGACCTCTCCCTGTCCTGGCCCTTGTTCTGCACATACGCTCACTCGTCATGGCAAATTAACTCAAAGAAGCATTTATTAAACCCCAACTGTGCGCCAGGCCCTATGCTGGGCACTGGGGACTCAGGGTCGCCAACACGGTGACCTTTCAACAGGAAAGATGAACTCAGGCCCCAGACCTTCCCCCAGGGGGGCTCCAGCCTGGAACAGCCGGGCTGAGCTCTCGTACCTGCCCCAGCCGCCAGGCGAGCGAGAAACTCCCAGCCTGGCCACGCTGGGTCAGCTTGAAATCTTCCCTGGAGAATTTCACACACACGAAAGTACTGCGGAGAACAGTATAACGACCCCCAGAGACGGTCTGCGATGGACCCCTGCTCCAGCATCACTGTCTGCAACTCGCCGTGAAGCCTTTTCCTCGCCCTCCACACCTCAGCCCCTCCCGGTTGTGCTGCGGCCCGGGCTGCTCTGCTTTTTTGTTCTGCCCTAAAAACAAGTGACCAGACCCAAGTCCAGCCCCCAGGGAGCTCAGGCAGCCTCCGCCCTCCCGCCCAGACAGGACGTGTCTCCTGGTGGTGCAGCCTGACACGGGGCTGCCTGCAGGCACGTCTCCTCCGCGGCCTCTGAAGGACCTTCTGCCGGACCCTGCGGCACCCCAGGGGACCCGGGATAAATGGAGGCTGTTGGCGCTGCAGCCTCAGGGCCGACGGGGCTGGCAGTTCCTTCCCGGTTCGTGTTCCTTTGCGTTTCCCCCAGAGATATGACCACTTAGAAACCTATAAATCCCTGGCAGGCCTGACGGCCCCTGCGAGTATATAAATCGGTACTTGTAAAGGCCTAATGGTCCCCTCTGGACGGCTGAGAGGAGCGCGTGCCAGGAATCCTCAGGCGGGTCCCCAGGGCCCGAGTCGTGGTCGGGATGTAGACCAGCAGGGCGGAGGCCCAGCGCTGGGTCCAGCTCTGCCTGGCTCATGGCCCCGGCAAGTCATCTCTGAGCCTGGGTTCTTGCCTCTGTAAAACGGGATGACAACACTCACCTTGCAGAATGTCGCCACGGAGCTGCGGGGCCGCCTAGCATGGGAGGCATTAGCTCTTCGGGTGGACGAAAGGGTAAGGTGGACAGAGCACGCTGGGCCCGAGGCCGGGTCCCCACTGCCCATCGCTGACCTGCTGCCTGCTCTGTGACCTCGGACAAGTCATGCCCCTCTGTGCCTGTGTCCTCATTACACGGGCTGACTGAGTCCACAGATCCTCGTGGGGCCCTCCTCTGTGGCAGGTTCTGCAGAGGCCGGTCCTTGTTCCCTTGCCGGTCTTTCCTGATGCACTAATGTGTGTAACAAGCAGATATTGAGCACCTGCTGTGTGCCAGGCGCTGTTCTAGGGGCTGGGTGGTCAGCAGTGAAAGGGACAGATTAAAACCTGCTCTCCTGGGCCTTATGTTCCAGTGGGGGCTTCCCTAGCCCAGTCCTGCTGCAGTGGAGGGTCAGGGGAGTCCCAAGGCACAAAGCTGCCATGTCACAACCCTGACCACTCTGTGCTTGGCATCCCCCGCTCCCCTGCTGGGCTGTCCTGGGGGCGTGCAGAGAGGCTGGAAGGGGTTGCAGAAACGGAGTCTTTGGGCCTGGGCCTCCAGTCTGTGCAGCGGGAGGGCTGGGGCTGGTGGTCCAGGTGGGCCCACTCAGCCCTGGTGTTCTGGGTCTGTGATAACTCATGGGGCCCCCAAGGCAGCAGGAGCTGGCCTGTCCCACCAGGACGGCCCTGTCCCAGCCACCAATGCTCTGTGTTGCCTTGGGCACGTCACTGTCCCTCTCTAGGCCACAGGGAATTAGGGGGCGTGAGGAGGGAGGGAGCAAAGAAAGGAGAAGGGTAAGGACCGCTCGTGGCAGTGTGAAGAGCAGACTCACAGACACCACTGAGGCAGGAGAGAGAATGGAGGAAAGAGAGCGAAGGAATGAACTGTGGGGCGGAGAGAGGGAGGGAGGCAAGAACTGGGAGCGGGGGAGAGGGACAAAGGGGCTAGGACAGAGAAACGGTGGGACAGAGGGGGATGGGAGGGCGAGGAGCCAGGGAGGAGTGGAGAGGGATGAGGGGGAGCAGAAAGAGTGAGGACGGAGGGAACGGAGAGAGGGACACAGAGGAGGGAGGAGGAGGG
>CAUYSK010083520.1:0-17179 GCA_963575035.1 Avahi laniger | reverse complement strand
TCTATTAAAAATAGAAAGAAATTAGCTGGACAACTAAAAATATATAGAAAAAATTAGCCAGGCATGGTGGTGCATGCCTGTAGTCATAGCTACTTGGGAGGCTGAGGCAGTAGGACTGCTTGAGCCCAGGAGTCTGAGGTTGCTGTGAGCTAGGCTGACGCCATGGCCCTCACTCTAGCCAGGGCAACAAAGTGAGACTCTGTCTCAAAAAAAAAAAAAAAAAAAAGGCATATTAGGTAGAAAAAGCAAGATTCAGCACAGTGAATATTATATTATTCTTTTTTTTTTCTTTTTAAGAGACAAGGTCTTGCTCTGGCTCTGTAGCCCAGCTGGAGTGCAGCGGTGTGATCACAGCTCACTGCAGCCTCGAACTCCTGGGCTCAAGTGATCCTCCTGCCTCAGCCTCCCGAGTAGTTGGGACTAGAGACACACACCACCATGCCTACTAATTTTTTTATTTTGTAGAGACGAGGTTTTGCTATGTTGTCCAGGCTGGAACTTCTGGCCTCAAGTGATCCTTCTGCCTCAGCTTCCTAAAGTACTAGGATTACAGGTATGAGCCACTACGTCTGGCCTACATTTCCTTTCTTTTTTCCCTCCTGTTTGCACTATTTTCTGACCCATGGCCTTCATCTGCTGATGGAACCTATAGGCCCTCCTTGGCTCTAGGTACTCTTGGGCTGAGAGTCTGCCCCATTTTACTCTCCTGGTCTGTGAACTAACTCTGTGGCCCAGAAGTTAGAAAGGGTCTGAGAAGGCATCTAGTCCACCTGAGCTGAATTCCTTCTCTAATTTGGTTAGTGAAGGTTCAAATTCTCAAACATCTGCAGAGTAGTAACATTAACAAGCCAACAAGCCACCACAGGCCACACAATGCAGCAAGTCCCCTGGCCCCCTATTATTGATGGTTATTCCTGATGTTCAGCCCAACAGTTCTCACACTTTGATGTGTATCGACATCACCTAAGAGCTCGTAAGAATGCAGCTTTTGGGGTTCCATCAGAGATTCTGATTCTGTAGGTGTGGCTGGAGTCCAGGAACCTGCATTTTTTATGGGACCCCAGGGGACTCTGATGACGGGGGTCTATAGATCCAAGTTTGAGAAACCAGCCTTTGCCCTCTGGACATTCAATTTAAATTCTTCAGTAGGGATGAAGAATACCACCCTGCAAAAAATGGATGAGCACTCCTAGTGTCTCTCTTCTCTGGGCTAAGTGCCCAAAACTGACTTCGCCTAAGGAGCAAACACATGGCCATTCGCAAATCCGACCAGCAGGCTCCCGAGGGAAGGACTTTGGCCTGTAACCAGCCCTTGGTACTCAGGAACCAGAGAGACCCACCTGGTATGGTGTGCGCTGCCTCGGGTCGTCAGGGCCTCAAAGGGACTTGCATCTTTGGGTCCCAGAAAAGAAATTTCAGGAAAGGATTTAAACTGATGATGGAAAGGACGAAACTTCCTGAAACACAGAAAACTTCCACTTTGACTACAATGGGGAAGGGAAAGGCTGAGGAGGGGACTAGCCCAACTCCCCAGAATTCCAACCCTAATAAAGTGAACTCTCACCTCCACATATCTTACATTCTAAAACAAAATTCTCATCAGCCTTTCTAGGTTAAGTTAATACTTGTGTTCTCCCTGCCTCCTTTTCAAACACATTTATACTCACTACCTCATTGGGATCCTACAAGCACTCTCTGGGCTAAGTGAGATAAGTGGTGTTAACCTATTTACAGGTGAAAAAAGGAAGCCCAAAAGTTTCCATGACTTGCTCAAGGGCTCACGACTATAAGTGGCTAAGACCAGACTACACTCCAGAGTCCTGGTCTGGTTTCTCCCATTTTCTCATTTTGTTTCCTATTTTTTTTTTTTTTTTTTTTGAGACAGAGTCTCACTCTGTTGCCCGGGCTAGAGTGCCATGGCGTCAGCCTAGCTCACATCAACCTCAAACTCCTGGGCTCAAGCAATTCTTCTGCCTCAGTCTCCCGAGTAGCTGGGACTACAGGCATGTGCCACAATGCCCAGCTAATTTTTTTCTGTATATTTTTAGTTGTTTAATTTCTAATTTTAGTAGAGACAGGGTCTCACTCTTGCTCAGGCTGGTCTCGAACTCCTGACCTTGAGCAATCCTCCTGCGTTGGCCTCCCAGAGTGCTAGGATTACAGGTGTGAGCCACCTAGCCCAGCCATCATTTAGTTTCTTGAACCTACAACAACTTTTGAGGACTCTAGCCTGGAAGACTCTAAATGGAAGAATGTTTAAACCAGAATAGTGATCATCCTGTTCCATGAAGGGAAGCATTTTTGCTCTAGGCTGGTCCTTGATGCCATTCTGAATGGAGGGGAGAGGCACAGTGAAGGTTCTGGATAGTTAGACCCATACCAAGTGGTGTTGGCAGTTTGCCTCAAGTTGCAAATATTCAAGAGACTTTCAGAGCCAGAACTGTTGGTGTATACTTGGCAAACCCGGCCGACTGAGATAACTGCTGGGCACACCATACTTGGTTGCAATGGTCCGTACTCTGAGGGAGAGAGGGCAGGGCATGGGTTCTGGGGGAAGGGTGAGAGCCCTGTGGCCTCAGCAGGGAATTACAAATGAATCTTCTTGGACTCTTAAGGAGAAGGGGATGGGCTTCACAACCCTGGAGCTTCCCTTTCTTCCTCTTCAATGATGTTTTGTTTCTGCTTAAGGGGCTTGGAACTTGAACGTGGTCAGGCAAATGGGCTTTGAAGGGCACTTGCTTCAAAACAGCACATGAAAAAAAAATCGTAAGAAACCTCAGCTCCACTTGGATCTCCCCTCTGGCTTATGATGCCAGGAGCACACAAATTATGCACCCCCCTCTGGTGACAGTGATATGCCATGTGCAGTGCAGATACTGAAGCTGTGACGGTGTTTCTTAGCTACTGCACGTGAGCCATATCACCTGTGTTAAACTAGTTGTGAAGGGGCTGGGGATTGAAGCACATGGACTCCATCCCACTGGAACTGGAAGGGGGCACCTTCCATATCATGGAAGTGAATCTGAGCCTGTCTGGAGGATGGGCAGGCATGTCAGGCTCTGGGGTCTGCAGCTGCCCTGCTGAGGAACACAGAAAATTCTGGCTCTAGTAGTCTCTGCTGGCTATATATGGACTTATTCCTTTTTTAAAAAATTTCTTATTTTGAGATAATTATAGATTCACATGGACTTTTGATTAGTACTTATTGAAGATTCAGTGATAACCAAGGTGGCTGCTAATAGCTCATCAGGTTAACACCATTAATGGGCCCCTCCTGCTCTAGGTAAGAAGAGGCCACAATGGCAAACAGAGAGGGCACCAGACAGGACAGTCCAGACATCTGGATTCTAGCCTCGGGCTGCAATTTATTAGCACCACAGTTGTACACAAACCCCTTACTTTCTCTGACCTCAGTTTTCCCTGCTAGGAAGAGATGGACTCTCATCATGTTTTTTTCATCCAGGGCTGTCATGAGATCCCATAAGCCAGAAAAGAGTTTTTCATAGCAAAACAGAAAGGCTTCATCAAGTACAGGTGGTCTAGTAAGGGAATCCCCAATAGCAGCTCCAGCGTCCTCACTTCAGCCAAGATGTTGTCTTGCACCGTACCAGCACCGTGGCTGGGCCAGTAATGATTCGGCATTAACTGTTAGCACACATCCAGGGAGAAACGAGCAGCTGTAATGAGCCTGGTTTGGGACATTATGAGCTCACAGAAGCAAAGCATTAAATGGAGGTAATTCACAACAGGACTATTAACCTCTGACTCAACTCTAAGAGCAGCATCAATTGTACGATGTCACCCTCAGAGGCTCCTGGTCTTGGTGAGACTTCTTCATTACAGTGACAGAAAGTGGTTTCTAGGGAAGATGAAGGTGCAGGGCTGAAGGGTTCCATGTCCCCAGGTCAATTTGGGGCCCCTAAGCACCTCTCCCTTCTCTGCAGGAGCGAGCAGAGAGGAGGTCCCACTCACCTGCTCTCATCTTCGATTTTGAGGAATGGTGCCTTCAGTCTGGCCACTGGAAGGGGAAGAACACACACATTAGCTGTCTGCCCCAGTGCAGGGCCTGCACTGTACAAGCAGGAAATGCTCAGGGAAACAAAGCTCTGCCAAAGCCTAGGAATCTCGCAAGAGCTGGAAATCATGCCGTCCCAAGCTGTGCCTTTCCATTTGGCAGAGGTGAGGCACCCCTCCAATCTCCTCTAGCCTCTCTGCCTGGAAGAAAGGTTGCACTAGTCAGGGGGAAGCTGCAGGGTAATTGCAGCCCTAAACATGCCCTCTCTCAGCAGGACACAGGAGCTCCAGTGTGTGGGTTCTGGAGACTATCAACTAACCCAGGATGCCACTATGAGAAACCTGGCCATGGGAGAAACTCAGACCCTGCTGGTTTCTGCTGAAAGCAGAATTAGGGTGGTCAGTTCCACAAAGTCCTAGGTTCTCCCTAGACCTCTGATCCTGGTGCCTCAGAATCCTGAGAGGCTTGAGGATACTCCTCAGGTAGAATTCTCCATGGGGACCCTGGGTGTTTTTGCGGGGGGAGCAGAGAGGAAGAGGGAAAAGGACTATTAAGCAATCTCAGTAACAGGATGGCAGACAAATATCACCGGTAAAATCTGGTTCCTGAAAAAATAGGGCAAACGGGTGCTGAGAAGACAAATTTGGAGTCAATTAATCAAGAGATTCACCCTCTACTAGCTAGTTATTTGCATAGTTTACAAAATCTCTTAAGCATTAAGAACCACTTCTAACCTCACAGTGACCAGGAGTCCTGTCAAAGGGGTAGCCAAGGCAGGCTGGAAGCCTGGCCAGACCTGACAGCCACAGATTCCCCAAAGACACTGGCACCTCACAGCTCCCAAATGTACTCGAGACCACTGCTAGCATCCAAGCAAAAAGCAGCCTTTTCTCCTTGAGCAGCAGCTCTCATTAATTACTTCTTTAGGACAATTTCTTGTCTTTCTAATTAACTGAGACAGTGATTAAAATCAATCCCCCCATAGATTTCCCTGAATTTTGAGCATGAGAGAGGTGCCAAGTGACTTTTCTTAGCTCCTGTTTGTGCATGGATAAATGCCACTTAAAGTGCATCTTTGGGAGAAACATCCAGGGAGAGAAACTCCCCTGCTGTCCAAGAGAAGCCAGTAGACGGAGTCTATCAATCTGCCTGTTTGTCAGTTTCAGGGAGTTTGGCAGTTCTGAAAGCGGTAGGCAGCTGTCAAACTGCCCACCCTCAAACTGCTATTGAATGAGAAGGAAAAGGATGCTGAACTTCAATCAATGCCCAGGAACTGCCAGAGGATGCAGGAGCCAAAGTGTTGCATGGGGTCTTGGCTCTAAAGGAGTAGAAGCCCCAGCCCAGCAGCTCTGGACTTACTTCTCTCACCCCAGAAACCTGAGGCCAAAGCCCTGGAAACACAAGGGGGCAATGCAACCTGGACTCGCTTCCTGCCACAGAAAAGTGAGCAGATGCTGCCACAGAGGGAGTCATGGGGAAGTGTTTAGGGAGGGAGGGATTGCAATTAGATGAGGAAAAGCTACTACACTGACCTTTCCGTGTTCTTGACTCTGCTGCTGGACATGTTCCCTAAATGGAAAGGGAAAATAGGTTAAGGATGTGAGGGAGCCACAGGGGTCGAGGAACTGGGCCCGAGAAGCCGAGTCACTGCCAGTCTGTCCCACTTCGCTTCCTGCTGTTGTGAGACCTGCAGAACCAGACTCACAGGCCTTGAGCTAGAGCAGACCTGGGCACAATGGCTCCCTCTGCCTCCTCGGCAACATGATGAATGGTGAGCACGCAGTGTATGAATCTCGATGGCAGCTGACTCTCTGGAGGGAACGCAGGACAGTGCAAACAGCAAGAGTTTTGAGTCCGCAGGCCTGAGTGGGAACCGGAGCTGTGCATATCTCAGAGGATGTGCACGAATTAGATTAAAGCATGCAAAGACCTGACTCAGAGTAGGAGGTCTCTAAATGGCAGCTTTATTTTCTAGGCATTGCTGCAGTTACAGGTCATCTCACGGGACAAGGGTGAAGACAATGGCCACTTGCCATATGCCCTATCTTGTGCACCCTAACCCTGTGGTCAAAAACAACATTTAAGCCAAGGTCAAACAAAGCTGATATTCAAAACTAAATGGATCTTTTGGTGATGTATACCTGAAAAAAATAAAATAAAATAAAAACTAAATGGAATAAAATAAAAAATCAGCTAAAGAGCTGGGAGACCCAGATGTAGAGATCCAGTGGATCCATGACTTTCTGTGACTCTGGACGCAAGGAGGTTCCCGATTCTCCTCTAGGCCACACCTCGAGGGCAAGTACAACCCAGAGAAGCCTTCCACAGTCCTTTGCATATTAGCAGATTATATCCAAAACTCACTCCAAAAGACTTAGATATCTACAAAACAGATTAAGTTAAAGCAAAGTAAAAATGCTTGTATTAATATGTGTATAGAGTCCTAGAAGGATACCTGAGCAACTGTTCACATTGTTTATGTCAAGGAGGGAGATCAGTAGTTGGGGAGCAGAAGCTAGAGAGAAGATAGACTTTTCACTGTGTACCCTTTTGAATTTTGAACAACACAAATCTGTTAAGCAGTAGCAAAACCCCTAAAACTCCTAGAGCACAGAGTATGCATACAGGAGCGTAAGCAGCTCAGCCCTGCATCCACTTTGGATGTGGTTTGCTGCTGCTGTCAGTTCTGCTCCTGGATGCCAGGCTTGGAGTGGACTAGCAGGTTTACTCCTTCCTCGGACTTAAGCTTGGGTGATGACACTATGGCCTTAAGTCAGCCTGGGCTCTCTTGATGTAGTACACACAGTTCTAACCCCAGCAAAGAAATGAAAAAAAACAGGCCAGGTGTGGTGGCTCACGCCTGTAATCCTAGCACTCTGGGAGGCCAAGGCGGGCAGATTGTTTGAGCTCAGGAGTTAGAGATCAGCCTGAGCAAGAGCAAGACACCATCTCTACCAAAAAAAAAAAAAAAAAAAATAAAGAAATTAGCTGGACAACAAAAAATAAATATACAAAAATAGCCGTGCATGGTGGCGCATGCCTGTAGTCCCAGCAACTCGGGAGACTGAGGCAGAAGAATTGCTTGAGCCCAGGAATTTGAGGTTGCTGTGAGCTAGGCTGATGCCACAGTACTTGAGCCTGGGCAACAGAGTGAGACTCTGTCTCCAAAAAACAAAAAAAAAAATGGAAAAAACAAACAAGAATTTGGAAGATGGCAGCTATTTCAACCTTCCACCCCCAGTCTTTAGGCTTGTTCTCAGGCCATGAGCATTTATGAATTTTATCTAGGCCAGGACTACCGTAGGCAGCCCACGGCCCAGGCCATAGTGACGCCTTGGCAGGGTGAGTGTGCCATGGAACAGTTGCAGGTACCACAGGGAAAAGAAGAAAGGGCAGTGCAACGCTGTGGACACCAGGAATGAGGTAACTGAGAGGCTTCACTCCTCTTCCAGAATGGCCAGGAAGAGAGGGCTTGGGCAGGCCATGGATTGTCATAGACTTCACTGAAAACCATCCATCTGCCCTTTAGTTTAGCAGGATGACTTACTTCTGGTTTCTTTGGCTTTTGTTTCTTCACACATAAAGGACCAAGAGACAGCTGCTGCACGTGCATCATCATTTCTATGGAGAAGACAGAAGGCTGTGGCCAAAGGCTTCCACTCCTCATTTATCCAGCACAGCCCCTTCCAGAGCTACAGGACTAAACTTCTCCCTAGCCCAGCCCATTGGATCATACCAGCCTTGCCTGCCACCTTCTGGCTACATGTCACCTCTGCATCTCCTGACAACAGAAGTAAGGGCTAGGTCCTCTATCCCCAGAAAAGCACCTAAGCTGGCTTCATGCTTTTGTAGCATCAGTTATAACTCATTATTGAATAGGAGGTGCCTTATGACTCACTAAGTTCTTTAAAGTACTACTGAAGAGCTGCTTCTGTAGGAAAGACCAAGCCATATGAGCTACTCAGATGTACCCTTAGGTGAAAGACCCAGCGGGGGATAAGCACATTGGAGCTTCTCCAACACTGAGGACATGAAATGAGATCAAGTCAGAAATGGCTGATTTTTCAGTGAGATGGAACTTTCCACACCCTAGACCGGAAACTTCTCCTGTACAGCCCCTAGACCCCCCTGGAAGCTCTTGGTACCAAAGGGTGGAGCAGCACCCTGGTTAGCACCTGGGGTCTGTCTCATCTGCACCAACCCCCTAAAATTAATCAAGAAAACCCCAGAGTCAGAGTGAAGCTGGGTATGAGATTAGTCACTGCCAGCCAATTTGGGGCAACTATTCTTTTTTTCTGAGACAGAGTCTTGCTCTATCACCCCGGGTAGAGTGCAGTGGCATCAGCATAGCTCACTGCAACCTCAAATTCCTGGACTCAAGTGGTCCTCCTGCCTCAGCCTCCTGAGCAGCTGGGATTACAGGTGCATGCCCCCAAGCCTGGCTAATTTTTTCTATTTTTGGTAGCGATGGGGTCTCACTCTTGCTCAGGCTAGTCTTGAACTCCTGACCTCAAGCAGTCCTCCCGCTTTAGCCTCCCAAATTACTGGAATTATAGGTGAGAGATACTGTGCTGGCCCATCAGGGCAACTATTCTAGTATAAATTTATTACAGCCCACAAACAGGTTGTTTAGAGTTTGAGGCAATCCTACAGAAAAGAAAGAACACAAAATTTACAGTCGGGTCAAACTGGGTTGGAACATGGGCCACACTACTCACTCTGGAGGACCATGGACAATGGGTGAGACCAGGGACAATTTACCTAATCCCTCAACTTCCTCATCAGTACAATGTGGGCAGGACTGCTGTGAGGATTAAATGAAGTAATTCCTAGCACAGAGTAAATACCTGATAAGGGGCCATGAATATTAGGATCATTTCCTTATTTGGAAAATAGGATTATTACACTAGCTTGAAGAGAGCTGTAGTGGGTTAAACCAAATAGCATGTTCCAGGTACCTGCACAATGCTGAGGCCACAGCCCGCACTCAGCTGTCATTACTGCTTGTCTCCTCCCCCACACCCTCTCACCTTTGTGGATCAACATGGTCACTGAGTACTTCTGGCTTCCAGCTACCACATGCCTACACAACCATCAGGCCTCTAAAAGCTGACATTCCCAAAGTCACCAACTCTCCCCTCCACAGGATCCTGGGGCAGGAATGGTACCGTCCACGTGTAGAATCCTCACTCCCCACGAGCGGGCGTTGGTCAGGAGGTTGCCGCTGCTCCCCTGAAATGACAAAGCATGAGACTTCTCAAGGCCTGCACATGGACAGGTTGAAATTGCTTCTGGGAAGCCTGAGCCATCCATGGGGGCTGGGGAAAATTAGGGGAAGGCAGGCAGGGGAGAGAGCACAGTGCCCGGAGAATCCATCCCAACCCCTCAGGAAGATACCCTGTCTTCCCTACGAGCTGGCCATGTAAGGAGGGGGTCTACAGGGTATGGACTGCTGATCTGCCTATACGTTCTGTTCTGGCCACCTTGGACTAGGAAGGAACATATGCTTCTAAGAGAGCTGTTTGTTGGAAGAGCCTCTGTGAGGAAAGCTCTTAACAAATAGTATACAATAAATACCAGTGGCCATCAACACAGAGCAGGAAACTATGGTGGCTGCAGACCTTCCCCAATCCTGCTGGCTTAGTCTGGCAGTACCATCTCCCTTACCACAGCCAATATATCTTTCTTCTTCTTTTTTTTTTTTTTTTTTTAAAGAGACAAGGTCTTGTTCCATCTGCCAGACTAGAGTGCAGTGGCCTGACAACAGGTCACTGCAACCTCCAACTTCTGACCTCTCAAATGATCCTCCTGCCTCACCCTCCAGAATAGCTAGGAATACAGGTGTGCACCACCATGCCTGCCTAACTCTTTTTTTTTTTTTTTTTTTTGAGATAGAGTCTTACTCTGTTGCCTGGGCTAGAGTGCCATGGTGTCAGCCTAGCTCACAGCAAGCTCAAATTCCTGGGCTCAAGCAATCCTTCTGCCTCAGCCTCCCAAGTAGCTGGGACTACAGGCATGTGCCACCATGCCCAGCTAATTTTTTCCATATATTTTTAGTAGTCCAGCTAATTTCTTTCTATTTTTAGCAGAGACAGGGTCTCATTCTTGCTCAGGCTGGTCTTGAACTCCTGACCTTGGGCAATCCTCCGGCCTCGGCCTCCCAGAGTGTTAGGATTACAGGCGTGAGCCACTGTGCCTGGCCTAATTTTTAAATTTTTTGTAGAGACAGCATCTCACTATGTGTCTAGGCTAGTCTTGAAATCCTGGTCTCAAGTGATTGATTCTCCCACCTCGGCCTCCCAAAGTGCTGGGATTACAGGTGTGAGCCACTGTGCCGGGCCTCAATGTACCCTTCTTTTTTTTTTTTTTTTTTTTTGAGACAGAGTCTTGCTCCGTTGCCTGGGCTAGAGTGCCGTGACATCAGCCTAGCTCACAGCAACCTCAAACTCCTGGGCTCAAGCGATCCTTCTGCCTCAGCCTCCCAAGTAGCTGGGACTACAGGCATGTGCCACCATGCCCGGCTAATTTTTTATATATATATTTTTAGTTGTCCAGATCATTTCTTTCTATTTTTTTAGTAGAGACAAGGTCTCACTCTTGCTTAGGCTGGTCTCGAACTCCTGACCTTGAGCGATCCACCCGCCTCAGCCTCCCAGAGTGCTAGGATTAGAGGTGTGAGCCACCGCGCCCGGCCTCAATGTACCCTTCTTGGTATCATTTGCACAATTCTCACAATATCACCTTAAGTCCTTTCCTGCCACTTAACTGTAATGGCCCTGGATTCCTACAAAAGGGACAAACAACTACTTGTAAAAGACGTACAAAGTCTGGCTTCTGAGCAGAGTAGACCTATCCTGCCACACCCTCCAAGGTTCTCTTAGTAGGCTCTAGAGTTAGAGTTAGCTGGCTATGGCTTGAATACTTACTCCCTACGTGACTCTGGACAAATTACTTGACTTCTCTGAGCCTCCACTTCCTAATTTGTAAGAAGGAAATAATGACAATAGCACACACCTCACAGACTGTGCATGTTGAGTACGTACTTCAGCCTGGGGAGACGGCTGAATCCCACCCTGTGCTGGAGACCATTTACCTCCATCCCGCCTTGCCCCAGCTCACCTGGTTCCTGATGGCCTTCTGTAGCAGCTCCTTCCCTCTGCTCATAGGCACCTGACGGAGAGAAGAAGAATGAGGTCTGCTGTGTAGCCCACCCATGCCCTGACAGACGTTTACACGTGAGCTGGTGAGGATGTCTGGGGGTGATGTGCCTTGGAACGCTAGGAGCAGGGACAGCTGAGGATTGGCAGAAATGAGAGCCTAGAACACCTTCAGGGGGTAAAGGTAAAGCCACGCCTAAGTTCAGGTCACCCAGCGGTAGCTGCCTGGGCAGCCTGAACCCTGGTGGATAAAGGCACTCAGAATCCACCTGAGGTCAAATTGTTCTAAATGTTCTTAGACATCTCTATAAGAGTTTCTGTACTCTCTAGAAGATAATGACAGCAAATGTCTCCCCTTAAAAAAACCTGTTTTTTGCTCCTTGGAAGTAACTATCTCTTATCACAATGCCAATAGCATGTGTTCATGGATGTTTTAATACTAGCCTAAGTTAAGAGACAATAAGAATGTAAGCCCAGGGGTAAAAAAGCCATATTGCATTCTAAGTCTAAGACATGACACATGCATCGTCCAAACTGTTGGACCTTCATGCATGAGAGTAAGAGAGAGGGAACTGCCTTGGAGTTCAGGGTGCTCCTGCCCAAGCCTAGGTTAATTCCAACAAGTCTTCTCCGGTTTACAGAGGACTCTCCTCTTGTTTCTGAATCTCTGACTTTGAATCCCATAAAAAGTGACATATAGTGGCCAGACGCAGTGGTTGATGCCTGTAATCCCAGCACTTTGGGAAGCTAAGGTGGGAGGATTGCTTGAGGCCAGGAGTTCAAGACCAGCCTGGGCAACATAGCAAGATGCCATCTCTACAAAAATAATTAAGACAATTAGCTGGGCATGGTGCTGTGTGCCTGTTGTCCCAGCTACTTGGGAGGCTGGGGCAGGAGGATCACTTGAGCCCAGGAGTTTGGGGTTGCTGTGAGCTACATTAGTGCCACTGTACTCCAGCCTGGGTAACAGATTAAGACACTGTCTCCAGAAAAAAAAAAAAGACATATAGCATAGAAGGGATAGCATGTTGCTGAGGTATTCAGATCCAGAGCTATGAAAAAATATTCTCAGTCCCTGAATTCAAAGGAGAGATTAAATTAAGCCAGATGAAATTAAAACCAGAGACTGCCTAAAAGGGCTCACCAAAGCCTACTTCCTTTGTTTACAGAACACACCTTTCCTACCCCATGAGGTTCTTACCGAGTCTACGGATTTTTGTGAAGGCCTGGTGTGGCTGCCTCTTGGATGGGCTATGGCTGATGGTTCCACTCTAACTTCGCTGGGGCAGGCTCTGTGGCTTGTCCCACCACCCTCTGCTTTTGCTTCTCTGCGGCTGGACACGATGTAACTTATTTCTTTGCTCAGAAAACCCTCAATTACCTGAAACCAGATCACAGAGGTGGCTGAAAACCAAAAAGCAAATGTAGAATTATCGACATCATGAGGTTACGGAAGGAAATCTTGGCTGCCAAAAGTTCCAGAATCAATGTCTTTAAATAGACTAAATGCAGTTCTGTACCGAGTCCTCCAAAAGGCATCATCCTGAACTATAATGGAGTTTATATATATAATGCAGGTTTTGTCTCCAGAACTGCTGCTCCTGACCCAGGAGCAGAAGGCCACAGGCTTTGAGTTATGTGACCAGTTTGAGTTTGCAGCAAGAACACATTGAAGGGGCTGTCAGGGTTAAGAGCAGCTCCATTAAGCAACGATTTTTTCCTTGTAAGATACACTGGGACATCCAAACAGTATATCTGTAATTTTAATCGCAATACACAAAGGAGGCTAACAAATGAAGCAAAATGGGTTTTAGCTAACACTTAGCTGCATAAGTACCTGCTCACCCCACCTGACTGTAAGCCCCTCAGGGGCACCGAGAGGGTCTGACTTATCTTTGTATTCCAAGAACCCAGCACAGTGCCTGAAACATAATGACCCTTAACTCACATTTGGGGGAAGAAGAGAAGATGGAAATAAACAGCGATGACCTGGAAAATGTTTAACAACTGACTCTGTGGGGAAGAAACCCGTTTTGTACATTTGCTGATTTCTGGGGAGTAAATACATGATGTCACCAAATGAGGAACTGGAAAGAGATGCTAACAACCAGCTCTTGTGAGCCAGCCCCAGCGCACCATTGAAAATAAAAATGGGTGATATCGGAAAAGTGTGATTGAAAGAGAAACTTGGTACTTAAGTTAAAAACAAAATGTTTAGGTTCCTTAAAAAGCCAAACATAGAATTACCACACGACCCAGCAATTCTACTCCTATACACCCGAAAGAATTAAAACTGACACTTGAACAGAGACTTGAATGCTGATGTTCACTGCAGCATTATGCACAAGAGCCAAAAAGTGGAAGCAACCCAAATGACCATCAACAGATGGATCGATAAACAAAATGTGGCACATCCAGACAATGGAATGTTATTTAGCCATAAAAAGAATGCAAGTTTGGACATGTGCTATAACGTGGATGAATCTTGAAAATATTACGCTAAGTGAAATAAGCCAGACACAAAAGGACAGTATCAGTGATTCCACTGATATGAGGTATCTAGAATAGATAAATTTGTAAGACCTGAAAAGCAGATTAGTGATCACTAGGGTTGGGGAGGGGAGAAATGGGAGTTATTGCAAGGGGTTGCAGAGTTTCTATTTGGGTGATAAAGTTTTGAAAACAGATAGGGGTGATGATTATACATACGATAGTATGAAAACAGTTAATGCCAATGAACTGTATATTTAAATTCTCGGAGGCAGAGGCGGGAGGATCACTTGCGGTCAGGAGTTCAAGACCAGCCTGGGCAAGAACGAGACCCTATCTCTACTAAAAATTGAAAAACTTAGCCAAGCAACTAAAAATAGAAACAAAAAATTTAGCTGGGCATGGTGACAAGCGTCTGTAGTTTCAGCTGCTCAGGAGGCTGAAGCAGAAGGATTGCTTGAGCCCAGGAGTTTGAGGTTGCTGTGAGCTAGGTTGACGCCATAGCACTCTAGCCTGGGCAACGGAGCGAGACTCTGTCTCAAAAAAAAAAAAAAAAGAAAAAAAAAAAGAAAAAGAAAAAGGTTAAAACGGCATATTTTGTTATAAATTAATACATCCTACCACGATTCCAAAAAATCTTTAAAATTATGGATTGAAGGATTATATCTACCTTCTTTAATATGGCAAAAACAAATGCTAGAAGGTAGGAGTGGGGTACTGGTTATCCTTCATAAATGTGATGGGATTGCTTATTGGCCACATATTCCTCCCATCAGGAGGTGGGGCCTATTTTTCTATCGCCTTGACTCTAACTCGTTTTGACCAATAGAATGTGGTAAAAATAATATGTATGAGTTCAACAGCGTAGGCCTTTAAAGGCCTTGCAGCCTCTCCTCCTTCATCTTCTGGAAGGCTGCCTTCAGAGACCACAGTGTAAATCAGCTGGTCTAGCTTATCATATACACATACAATACTGTGTACATATACAATGTATGAGGAGCCACAGGGTGCCAGATGTGTGAGTGTGGCCACCTTGGTCCTTCCAGCCCAGCTGACCCTCCAGCTGAATGCAGTCCCAGGAGTAAGCCCTGTTGAAACCACTAGAGAAACTACCCAGCCAACCCATAGAATAGTAAGAAATAGTAAATTATTGTTTTAAGCTCAAGTTCTGGGGTGGTGTTCTACACAGCAAAGCATAAATGACAGAATAGACTAAAAGTTCAAAATGTAATTATGGGCCAGTTTGGGAATGCAATCTTTATCCTTTCTATCCCTACTGCTGAGTTTCTGCATTTCTGACTTTCTGGTTAGTTTGACAGCACAGAGCCTCTGAATTCCAAGCCTATTCATTCAGTGTCTTTTGGGCCAACCATTATCATACTATTTTCTAAACACAAGAAATATCCATGTCGACCCTTATTAAGATTACCATATGACATATGCTTTAGAAATATTTTAATGTTCTCAAATACAGCAAATGCTTTTTACCCCAAAGTTGTTCACCACAGTGTTAATTCTAAGAGCTAAAAATTAGATATAATCTAAATGCCATAGGGCAATGGTTAAGTAAATTAATAATCCACTCAAAAGAATATTATATTCCCATTACAAATAATGCATATGAAAGTCAATGATAGGAAAGTGCTAATTCTTTAAGTCATTGGTAGAAAGTTGGTAAACAACAATGTATTCATCATCATAGCTACGCAGAAAACAAGCATAACAAAACAAAGGTAGGACAAAGACAGAAGGTAGATGAGTGTTTACCCAGGGCTGGGGATATTCCCAGGATGTGGGGAATGACTGACTGATAATGGGTACAGGGTTTCTTTTTTGGGGTGATGAAAATGTTCTAAAATTGACCATGTGATCTGATCACACAACTTGCACATCTCTGTGAATATACTAAAAACCACTGAACTGTGAACTTAAAATGGGTGAAACTCATAGTATGTGAATTATTATATCTCTCAATAAAGCCATTATGGGAGGAAGGGAAGAAAGAAAAATATATATAAAGATGCTAGTTGTCACTAGTAATTGTAGTTCCATGTTCTCTAAAATATCTAGAATGGATATTACTTTTCCAATTAGAAAAAAACTTTAACTTTATTTTAAATTTAAAATTGCTTTGGAAAATGTACAATGATGCCATTGAAAAACACCTGGAAACCACAGATATAATCCCTCTCCAACTCCTGCCCTACAACCTGCAAAGACACATGATATCATAAGAGAGAAGCAGGTTACATACCCCACCCAGATGCTGAATGACTTCTGTCAAAAACTGGAGATTCTTGCCAGCAGGCAGATCCAAGTAAAAGGACTTTCCGGAAAAGGGCTGCCTCCCAGCACCTGGTGAGCTCCTGTGGCATTTTTCCAGGCAACTGGAAACTCTTAGCTGAGCCCCTAGAAAACAAGGAAGAGAAGCAAAGTAAGAAGCCTGAGTTAAGAGAGAGTCCTGCAAGCCCGGCCACCCAGTCTGTGTGCTATGCCCTACGCTAGGCCCTGGGCACACAAAGACAACTGGAAAGCTAGAGCTCCTACCCTCATGAAGCTCAGATGTGGAGAAATTGGGGCCTTCACACACTGCTGATGGGAATGTAAAACAGTACAACCACTGTGGAAAACAGTTTGACAATTTCTCAAAATGTTAAATGTAAAGTTAACATATGACCCAGCAATTCTACTCCTAGGCATATACTCAGCAGAAATGAAAACATGTTTAGATGAAAACTTGTACATAGAAAGGTGTGCTAGGTGTGGTGGCACATGCCTGTAGTCCCAACTACACAGGAGGCTGAGGTGGGAGAACAGCTTGAGCCTAGGAGTTCAAGGCCAACCTAGGCAATATAGCAAGACTCTATCTCTAATAGCAGCTGTTAGAAATTGTCTAGAGAAAGCCTTATTAAGAAAAGTGACATATTTGAAGTAAGAGAGAGTCCTGCAAGTATCTATGAAAAGAGTTGTTCTAAGTAGAATTGTCTCAATCGCCCCCCCCCAAAACACAAAAATCCAAACCAAAACAACAAAAAACAAGGGTAAAATAAAGACATTCTCAGGCACACAAGCCTCAGAAAGTTTACCACACAAAGCCCACCTCTGAAAACACTCTTGGAGAAAGCTCTCTGCCAAAAAGCAAAATAGATCCAAAAGAAAGCAAAAGCAGGCCGGGTGTTGCGGCTCATGCCTGTAATCCCAGCACTCTGGAAGGCTGAGGCGGGAGGATTGCTTGAGCTCAGGAGTTCGAGACCAGCCTGAACAAGAGCGAGACCCCGTCTCTACTAAAAAAAAAAAAATAGAAAGAAATTAGCTAGACAAAAAAACCCAAAAAAACAAAAAAATCCCCTATATATATATATATAAAATTAGCCAGGCATGGTGGCGCATGCCTGTAGTCCCAGCTACTCAGGAGGCTGAGGCAGGAGGATCGCTAGAGCCCAGGAGTTTGAGGTTGCTGTGAGCTAGGCTGATGCCACGGCACTTGATCCCAGGCAACAGAGCGAGACTCCGTCTC
>CAUYSK010083518.1:0-29673 GCA_963575035.1 Avahi laniger | reverse complement strand
ACTCGGATAACACCAGCCCAACAAGAAACAACTGCTCTGGAAAACAACCACCTTTCATTATCATTTTGCAACAATAACTGCTCTGCTCTCTAGAACCCCAATAAAATCCCAAGCCAGTCATCAGGGATGGCATTCTTTCTTCCTTTCATGCCATGCCTTTTCCTTCCTTGAAAAGTAAAATAAACTTCTTGCTTCAAAATCTATCTTAATCTTTGAGTCAAGGATTCTTTTTCAACCCACGGTACAAGCACCCCTACCACTAAGACTAGGAAGCACCCTTGCAAGCTGGTGTCCTTGGAGAGATGTTGTCATTTGTCATTTTGGGCACAAGAGTTGGCTTTGCTGTTCTTAGCACCCCCATCTCTTTTTGGAGATTATTTTTAACTTCCTTTTTCACAGAAGTAAGCTAGTGCCCCTTATACTCTGTGTCAAAACATGCTTTAGTGAAATCACTCCCATAATAGATTAATATATGTCATAACTATTCAGAAATTTCAGCTTCTGCAAAAATGGGTTTAAACTTTTCTCCAGGAGAAACTGAGGTATTGGCCCCGGAAGACTCTCAGCTGACCTAAACAATCCTTAATTTTTGTTTTCAAATAGTCTCAGATTGGTCTCTACGTGTGATGACAACAGACAAAAAGTAAGTATCATAAATTCAAATTATACATTTGGTTAAAAATTATTGTAGTATCTTGAGCCTTTGCTAACCTCTGTTGGACTTCAGACTCTTAGAGTCTGAATCTCCACTTCAAATGTACAACAAATTTCCACCTATTTTATATCCTTTCTTCTTGTCACTTTCTGATACTCAGAGGCCATCAGTCCAAGCAAGTCTCCTAGACCATTTCCTTTTGTGCAGTTGTCAGCCACAGCCACACTGACCATGACCCCTGGGCTCCTTCCTGCAGGACAGATTTGCACAAAGACCTCTCTCATAGCAGTTTCTCTCTGTCCCTAGAGGTCCCTGGGCTGAGTTCCTGGGTTGGAACCCAAGCCAAAGCTAAGTGCAAAGACACAATTGAGCTATTGTGTGAGCTGTAAGTCAGGGGAGGATGGCAGGGGCCCAGGGCTGACTCACCAGGCACACCTGCTGGGCCCATCCCGCGGGACTTCCAAGCGGGCAGAGCCTGGGCCTCCTCACTCTACCCCTCCACCCCAGGGAGCACGGGGACGTCCCTCATACCTCCTCTTTTGGCCCCTGTGGCATGTCTCCTGGTCTTGCCTTCTCTCTACCCATGCGAAGGCCCAGAGACCAGGCCCTAGACACTGCAGCCCCAAGCTATGCCAGTTCTTGAGGCAGTGTGACCAAAGCAGGAGCCCACACCCCACCTGGAGTTTGAGGTTGGAGATAAGCTGGCTGCCCGCCAGCCCCAGTACTCAGCGTAACAAGGATGAGCACCTTCCAGCCTTTCATGAAACGTTGGGGCTGCAGCACTTCTAGCCAGATTACAAGGCTGGTCTGCCGGGCAGCAGCCTGGGGTAGTCAGGCTGGTGCGGCAAGGCTGAGGGTCTTAAGTGGAGCCCAACAATGAAGCTCACAGAACCAGAGCCCTTGGGGAGAGGCCCTGGGGAAGCAGCACTTCCAAAGGGTCGAGACTGGGAGCAAATGCAGTAACACAGATGATGTCCAAGAGGGAAAATCATGCGGAGAGGGCAGGTGCTGACGTGGGATCTGGGATGGAGCAATGTGCCGGGCCCCACCGTCTGGCAGGCCAGACTCAGGGGGGCAAGTTCCTGAAACAACGTGCAGGGAGACGGGAGCTGGACTGGAAAGTACATTCTTGAGGGAGTCGGGGCAGCTTTGAAACGAGCCTGCGGGCTTCACTGCAGCTCCCTGTGGACCAAGTTGTATGACACGGCCGCCACAGGTTGCTGGCAGCCACTGAAAACTTGAAATGTGGTGCATCTAAATGAAGACACAGTTAAGTATAAAATATATATCAAATTGTGAAGACTTAGCATCAAAAATAAAAAGAATGTAAAATGCCTCATTAAATACATTTTTATGTTGATTATATGTTAAAATAATAATATATTGGAATGTTGGTTTAAATAAAATGTTATTAAAATTAATTTCAACCTCTTCCATTTCACTTTTTAAAAAGTGTGTATTAGAGAGTTTAAAATGTAACTGAATCACATTATAATTCTATGGGACAGCTCTGCTCTGGGCAGTTCACTTGCCTGAATTCCTAGGTTCCCCCAGCTGGATATCCCTATCTCTTTCTAACTGCTGTGCCTTACTGTTCTCAGAATACAGTGTATCTGCAACAAGAATAGGATGCTATCAAACAAGAACAGTGAGGGGACAAAACAGCTCTTGGAAATTAAAAACAAGATGGCCTTTTTAATAGATTTATTAGAAGAACTGGGCAATAAATTTAGGAAAATCTTCTAAAATGGAGAGAAGAGATAAAAAAAATAATAGGATATACAAGAACTAAAAATCAAACTATTAGGAATTCCTACTCCAAAGAAAAGGGAAGAAAATGGTGGGAAGAAAATTATCGGATGTCCCTGGAGACAGAGAAAGGGGATGCAAGGACAGGGCCACAAGCTAAATCCTTATTCGTCATCATCAGAAATCAATTGAAAACTGAGAAAGGTCAGTCCAATTGTATTCTTACGGTATTGGTCTAGAAGTGAATACTGAGATTGAAAGTGGTGGTCTGTGGAGAAAGGGTCAGCGGTGGCATCACCAATCAGCGAGGAAGAGACAGACTGCTCAGTCCGCGGTGTGGATCCCTAACCCTGTTTCATATCACAGGAAAAACAATACCAGCTGAATTATAGGCATGAACGTGAACAGCAAAGCTTTTAGAAGATGCTATAAAACAATATTTTTATAAATTTTATATGTAAAAAATTTAACAAAAAATGTAAACCAGGAAGATGATATAGACAGATGCAACTCCACTAAAAATAAGAATTTCCATTCCTCAAAAAATACAATGCAGAGACTATAAAGACAAAGCATGAATTGGGAGAAAAGGCTTTCTACACATTCTTAATAATAGGACTTTAAAAAGGAAAAAAAGATATACTTGATATAAAAATAGGCAAAAGGTATGTACAGCCAATATACAGAAGGGGGAACATAAATAGTCAGATGAAAGGGTGGTCATCCCACCAGGGGACAGGGAAATATAGATTAAAACCGAATTTTGATTTTGTTTCATACCTGTCAGAAAATTACAGTCTGCCAGTGTTGTGAATCAGTGTCTACTGTTGTTGGGAATGCAAACTGATGTAGCCTTTTTGTTGAACAAAGTGGTAATGTCTAATCAAGTTGACTATAAGCATAGTGCATGGCCAAGGAATTCCACTTGCTAGAAATATACCAGAAAATTCCATATGTAGATATAGATAGATAGATATTGATATGTATATACATCTATTTCCATAATCCATACAATTCCATAGAAATATTGTCTTCTATACATATAGATGGAATTTTCTGATATATGTATAGCATGCATATATATATGTATACACACACAGACATACAGAAGAAAACACAAAAATGTTGATAGCAGTAATGTTTATGGTACATAACAAACAACCAAATGTCAACCAACATTAGCCAAATAAATTGTGATGTATTTGTACAAAATTGTGATAGTAAATGAACATACGAATGCCATTTAAGTGCAAAAGTTGCAGAAGATTACATGCAATATAAGATTATTTAAGTAAAGGTTAAAACCACGCAAAACAGTGATATATGTCATGTGTGTGATAAAAATACATAAAATGAATTAGAATTATTAATAACAAATTCAGAATAGGTACCTTGAGTGAAGGGAAGAAGACGCAATCAGGGACTGGTCCACAGGGACTTAACCTGTACTGGTAATGTCCGATCTCTTAAGCTGAAATAGATATAACAGTATCAACTTACGTTTTACCTTTCTTTCATTTAAAGACGGTTTTGAATGGTGAAATATAATATGGCTATACAAATTGCATAAAAACTTCCATGCGTAGTTTAACAAATTGACAAAGCAAACACCCACGTAGCAGCTGCCCATGCCAACAAACAGAGCAGTCCTGGTTGCTCAGAGCCCCCTGCCCATAAAGCTCTTCCCCACTCAAATGTTGTCCTTCCTTCCAGCTGTAATCACTATTTGAACTTTAAAATAGTCCTACTCTGCACTGTCTTTATGGTTTTACCACATGTGTATACATCCTTGAATAGTAGAGTTAGGTTTAGTCTATTTTTAAATTGTATATAAATGGAATAATATTGTATTATTTTGCATCTGGCTTCTTTCCCTCCACATTATATTAATAAAACTGGGTTTGTGTTTCTGTGCATGTGTGTGTATTTATTTCATTCATTTTTATTACCAGATTCGTAAATCTATTGTGTTAACATAAAAATACATTTATTAACTCTACTTTCAATGAGTTTTTGATAATTACTGGAAATCAATAGTGTATGTTATCTAAATTTTAGTGTGCCTCCCCCAAAAGTTGCCTGGGAAAGAAAGGAAAAGAGAAAGGGAGGGAGGGAGAGAGGGAGGAGGAGAGAAGGAGGGAGTAGAGGTGGAAGGGAGGAGAGAGAGAGAGAGAGAACAAGACGAAGAAAGAACAAAACTGTGAAAAGCAGGGAACATGAACAGGTTCACAATCGTCGCTCAGGGAATTAGCTTTTAGTTCAGGCAGTAAAAGTGACCTGGTAAGTGAATTTGTTTCCAAACCCCAAGCTTGTGTAGACCAGTGGTTCTGGTCTAGCAGGCATCAGAATCCCCTAAACGGAGTGTTAAATAAAGAATCCTGATGCCACTCGCAGAATTTCTGACTCAGTAGATCTGGGTGGAGGCTGAGAAATTTCATTTCTAACAGGAATCAAACTTTGAGAACTGCTGCTGCAGACAATTCTTGTGCAGAAACTGACAGGCATCCTAAACTTGAAACATCAAATAAAAAAGAACGGCATGCTAATTTTTGTGTCAGAACATTACTTTAAAGGCTCCTACCCTGAAAGTTCACTCGGATCAGAACAGTGTTGTTTTTGTCTGCATGAAAATGAAATTTCAGTGGCACTGAACTAGAGATGACTGGGGTGACTAGATGGCTTATTGCACTCCGTTCCTCAACCTGTGACCATATCGTCTCAAAGGTAATCCATGCAAAACATGAGTTCATTCAGTAACTGCTATTTCCCTAACTCAGTGTATTATAGGAAAAATCATTAATGGGGAGTCTTTATTTAAGAATTTGATTTGAAAGATTTCAGCAAGATGTATTTGTAATCATCCATATTAAACTCATTAATTCTAATAGCTTTTTTTGCAGATTCCATCAGATTTTCTCCTCAGACAATCACGAGGTCTGGGAATAAAGAGGAGGTGGTGCTACCTGCACCGGGGGGCTGGGCTCACCCAACTGGGCTCCTGCTGCCCCCAGGAGGTAGGGACAGAGGAGGCCACCAAGCCCCCCACCAGCCTCCCACCAGGGCCTCCTCGTAGCAGTGTCCGGCCTGAAGCCCACTGCCTCGGGCGTGGGGGAACAGCCTGTGAGTCTTCTGGGCAGCAGAAAAGCAGATAAAGGGTGAAGAAGGGAACGGAAGCAGAGAGGCCAAGAAGTGGCACAAATATTAAGATGTTGGGCATGTGAGGAAGCGACAGAGGACACCGAGAGGGCAGCTGGTGAGTTGGATAGGAAGCCGCACTGTTGGCGAGTGAAGACAGCGCTTCAGGGAGGCGGGGTGACCAAAGGTGAGGTTGAGGGCTGGGGTCAGTACGAGCAGAGGGAAATCCTGATGGGGGTCTGTGAAAGAGGCTATGGGAGGAGAGGAACTGGAGACAGAAGTGCAGACGGTTCTATTGAAGCTGAGCTGAGGAATGGGGAAGAGCTCTAAGAATCGGCAAGGTCAGGAGAAGTGTGTGTGTGTGTGTGTGTGTGTGTGTAAGTTAGGAGAAATCATAACTGTGTAGGCTAATGAGAATGGTCCAGAAGAAAGGGAGATAATCAAAGAGTCCCCCTCAAGTTGCTCAATAAATATGCACTACAGTTGAGCCCTGAACAACACGGGGGTTAGAGGCATCGACCCCCAGCCCCAGCAGTCGAAAATCTGCATATAACTTTTGACTCCCCCAAAAATTAACTACTCATGGCTTACTGTCGACTGGAAGCCTTCCTGATAACATAAACATCAATTAACAACTATTTTATATGTTATATGCATTGTATACTGGATTCTTACAATAAAGTAAGCTAGAGAAAATCAAATGTCATTAAGAAAATCATAAGGAAGAGGAAATGTTCATTAAGTGGAAGTGGACCATCATAAAGGTCTTCATCCGTGTTGTCGTCACAGGGAGTAGGCTGAGCAGGAAGAGGAGGAAGAGGGTATCTCATGGAGCCCCAAAGCTGGAGTGTCTGGGATGCAGGAGAAACTGAAACCGGTGGTGAAAATGGCCTCCGGATACTCCAATTCATGGCTTTCCTCTGTCTTTTCATCAACTTAGTTCTTCACTCTCACGGTGGACAGCTCTGAGAAGCAGAACTCACAGCCCCCGAGAGCTCTGAGATTTCCGTGTACAACTTCAGCCGCTAGCAGAGTCATTCTCCTTCACTTGGGTGCCCAGCCCATGGGTTCAAGAGATCCGATTGACTGAGCTTAGGGACTTACTTATTCCCGGGACAATCAACTGTGGCCATAGCAGGTGGTGTTTCACTTTATAGAAGGGTAACTGTACAGAGGGGTGGTGTGGAGAAAAGGTGCTTCACTGAAAATTAGGAACTGTGCAAAATATAGTATCAATACAAAGCAGTAATAGGATTGGAATTTGGCGGCAGGTAGCTGGTTCCCAGCTGGCTTCCAGTCAGCAGAAAGAGGCTTCAGAGCCCCGGGAGATTAAGCAGACTACAGAGATAAAAAACAGATGTAGACAAGGACCAAATTACCGCTTGGGAAACTGACAAATCTGAGGGCCAGGTCACCTGGCGTCCCTTCCAAGGCGTGCCTGGCTCTTCTCAGACTGCATAGACTGGGAAGATGAAAGCCATATTCCCTAGGGTCCTCAGGAACTAGGGCTCTAGATATCATTTAGGGTCCACTTTGTGCTGCAAATGAGGGAGATTTACTGTGAAACAGTCAAGTGGTGGAAAGCAGGGCCTGAGGTGTCTCCTCACTAGGTGGGGAGAGCAGAGGCGGGTAGCCCTGAAGCCAGCAGCGGCTGTCTGCAGCTTCTACAGGCAGCTTCATGGGTGGAAATGCAGCCAGGTGCCTTGAGATGGCTTTGAGAGTAGCTCCAAGGGGCTCCTCCCAGGGTCTGTTTCTTCAGCTTTTCCAAGGATTCCATAAGGCATTTAGTAGCCTGTGATATATCCCTTTCTGCTTAAACCAATTCAAGGATATTCTTGACAATTGAACCTATGAATCCGAGGGTGATGTGAAAACCATGTCTCAGAAAACTAAGGCAAAGCCTTGGCATCTGGACTGTGATAGAGTCATAGGGGAGATGGAATACTGACACCTGGTGTCCCTCCTTGCCTCAGGGCTGGCTTGGTCCTAAGAGTCTGGGGCAAGAACTGGCCTCCATGTGGCAGCCCCACAGCCCCAACAACTGGGCAAGGAGGGAAGCAATGACTAGGAATTCATCAGAGCTTCCATTTGCTGCGTATAAGTAGCAGATTCTAGCTTATCAGGCCCAGCAGGAATCCAACCTCCCCATTTTGTAGAAGAGGAAAACATGATACAAGACATGAGTAAAATTGTGGGGGAACCCGCATCTTAAACATTGCAACTAGCTCCTAGTGCACACAGAGTACTTCATAACTTGTGCGCAGAATGGTGTTGCAAAGGAGCTCAGGACATATTTACTGAACTGAAAGCATTTGATTCATAGTTGGAGACTGCCCCCACTTCAAGCACACGTGCATAGAGCCATCATCAGACATGAGAATTATAGTGAGCCAACCCAGAAACAGCAGTTGCTATTATTGTAACCCGGAAAAGAGCAGCAGCAAGAAATCTTACAAAAGGTTTGTGGCCATTTTCCCAAGTGGCAAACAAACATAAAAGCAATCTCCCAAGGACCAAATTTATTACTGATCGATGAAGTGCTTTGCCAGTTTAGGCAGTAGGAGGTTGTATAATTATAACAGAGCAGTGTTGTAGATTACATCAACAGTTGTCCAACATCTGAAAACCCTGGAAATGAAAATTAATAAATTCATACAGGATTGCCCTTGCTTGTGGGGAACTGATGGTTCTGAGCAGGCCAGCAATTATTCATTTTCCTTTGAGTTCATTTCTATGATGGAAAGAAAAAAAAGTGATTTTTAAGAAGGAAACCATCGCATGGAAATCTGGCAAGTTTTCACAACAAATGAATTGTTCCTTTGTTTCCTGATCTGCCATATGAGATTGTCAGCCCAAACTGGGTCTCTGCTGCCATTCTCAAGACACCAGCGCTGCTCAGAAACTCGAAGTCCTGTGACTCTGCCCTGGGACTGAGCGCCGAGGAATTCCACAGTGTCTGCAGGAGCGTGGGAAGGCAGGTCTTCCGAAGGGCAAGGGCATCGTCAGCATCGGGATGAGAGGGGAATTCCAAAGGGAAGGAGTGGATTCTGAAGGGAGCTGGCAGGCGTGGTCCATGACTAGCCAGGGTCAGACTTCAATGTAGTTGTCGTGAAGTTAGAAAAAAAAAATGAAAAGGAAAAATTAATTCAACCAAATGAGGACAGAGATTTAAAAAAAAAAAAAAATCTACTGATTTCCTTTGTAAGTGTAGAGCCGAGAGGAACAGGGCTCACGGCACAGTGAGCCTGGCCTTTTTAATAAATGATGATTAAGTGATAATGAAACCAAGAAGGCTGAGCGAAGAGGAAGAAGATGCCTGGGATGGAAAGAACGACCTCTTACAGATGAAACTTGTTTTTTTTTGTTTTAAAGTGGGCCAGGCGTGGGAAGCTGGTGCTAGAAGCTGGCAGCAGAAGTGGTAAACCTGGCTGTAGCTGGAATGGGGACTTGGGAGGCATCTCGGGTGCAGCAGGGAGCAGCGAGCGGGGGAGGGCCTGTGATTGAATATAATAACAGCCGACATTAGCAGGACGGAGTGCAGCAAATGAGCTTCCTGGCCCCCGTCCAGCCAGGCCCCAGCCCCAGCTTCCTGGCAGCTGGCTGCAACCGGCCCGGACAGCCTTTCCTTCCAGCACCATCCCCTTCGGGGAGGGCTGCAGCCTGGATATGAAATAATGTAAGTGACTATCGAGTAGCTCCTTCATCCAACACTTTACAAATCTTACAGCCCTCTGTTGGAAATTGATTATATTTGTTCCCCAGAGTTAAATGAATTAGGCATTAATATAGGGCTCTCTCTCTTACTCTCAGTACACAAATTATATAAATATGTTTTGGAGATCTCCTGTGATCAAATAAATCAGAGGGCAATTAAGTTCTTCCGCAGTCTGAAGGAGAGAATGTCAAAACTAGACAGAGAAAGATGGTCTCACCTAGTCGAGTATCAGCAAATTCCTCTTTTGTTACAGAATCAAGGACCATTTTGCCAAATGCCAGTGAACAAAATGACAGAAACCAGAAGCAACTGAATTTTTTTGTTTTGTTTTTTTTCTGAGACAGAGTCTCGCTCTGTTGCCCAGGCTAGAGTGCCGTGGCATCAGCCTGGGCTTAAGCGATCCTCCTGCCTCAGCCTCCCGAGTAGCTGGGACTATAAGTGCGTGCCACCATACCCAGCTAATTTCTTTCTATTTTTAATTGAGACAGGGTCTTGCTCTTGCTCAGGCTTGTCCCAACCCCTGATCTCAAGCAATCCTCCCGCCTCAGCCTCCCAAAGTGCTAGGATTACAGGTATGAGTCACCTCGCCTGGCCTAGAAGCAGCTGAGCTTTCTGAGTCTTCTGGAGTGGTGTGCCTTCTAACTTTGACCACTTCTTCTACAGAGGGAGAGGACCTGGGAGGGGGTGGGGGAGGGGAGGTGACTGGGGTGGGGGGGGAAGGAAAGGGAGAGGACTTGGAGTGGGTGGGGGCAGGGCAGGGAAGGGACTTGGATGGTTGGGGAGACCTGTAGGGGACCTGTGGGATGGCTGAGGGCAGAGGAGGCTGGGGTTGGGTGGGGTAGGGGCAGGGGAGGACGGGGACCTGGGGGCTGGGTGGGAGGGGACCTTTTGTAGAAGTGCAGAAATCATAGCCCTTTTCAATGTGTCTCCACTGCACATGCTCAAAAGAGACAGGAGGGGTTTGCATTCAAAAAATTTGGGAAAAGTCACATATGTGTCACTCTCAGGGAGTCGCAGTGTGTATTAATATTGCATTAATTATTAATAATTCCTGCAACAGGAAAACATGACTTGGATCAGTCCAGGGTGTCCCAAGCTTGGGAGCGGCGTGTTGAGGTTACCCCCGAGAGCACCCTGAGAAACACGAGCCTGGACACCAGGACTGGTCTCTGTGTGGGGATGAGGAGCTCCTTGAGGCAGGGTCTCTCCAGGCTGTGTCAGGAATCTGTTTGCAAGAGCCATGGGTGGCATATTTGACTATAGTAGCACCTGCTTAGGTGGCGTCTGACTCAGGACCTAGAGGGCCCAGGGGTTAGGGATGGGGAGTCCAGAAAAGATGATGCTGGAATCTCCTGAGGGTCCTTCCTAGGGTCTTGGATTAAGAACAACTACAAAAAGGGATTGTAGGTTTCCTTCCAGAGCAGGAGCGATTCAGCAGAAAATAATGCAAGCCACAGATGTGATTCTCAATTTCCTAATAGGCACATTTTAAAAAGTAAAAAGAAATCATTGAAATTAATTTCAATGTTATTTTATTTAATTCAATATACCAAAATAATTTCATTTCAACATATATTCAACATAAAAATTATTAATGAGATAGTTTTCTTTTTTTCTTAAACAGCTCTTTGAAATCCAACGTGTCCTTGACACTCACAACACGTCCCTGCTCAGGCCAGGCCAGCACATGTCAAGTGCTCAGGAGCCACTTGCGGCCACAGCTGTTGGTTGGACAGCCCAGCTCCAGATTGTCAAGTTCAGGCCTCTGCACAGGACAGGAAGCAGCTTCCAGGGATGGAATGGAATGTTTGGGTTCTCTGTCATGTAACAGGAAATCCCTAGCATGAAAAGTCTCACTCATCACAGAATCCTCTAGGCCTTGACTTGAAGGCTTTTCATCACCATGGGGGTCACCAGATACGGACACATGACTGTTTCCTTCAGGAAGGATCTTCAGGAAGGATCTGCTCAGGAGCACTGACACTCTCGTTCCTCTGGGGTGTGCCAAATGCTTGTCTACCACCCTGGCCTGGCCCTTCCTCCTATTCCCTCTGTCTCATTAACCTTTGAGCCCCAGGATGTCATACCTGGAATAGGTAGCCACTCTCTGCTGAGCCTGATGGCACTGCATTCTTCTCAGCGTGGAAGAGAAAACAGAACCTGCCTTGAAGTTGTGCTTAAATGAGACAGTCTTCTCATCCTCTCCTCGGTTGTTTATTTGGTGACCACGTCCCAGGCCTGGAGCCCAGGACTCGGGACTGAGGAGAGGGGCCCTCGCTGGTGTCCTCCCAGAGCCCTAGTGAGGGGAACGCATGACTCTCTGTGCCCACTGTTCCCTGCACACTCGCCGTGGAAGCGCCTCTAACCGTGCCCATCACTGTCACCTGCACAGGTGGGAGGAGTCAGAGTCAGTGACCATTTTGTGGGCTCAGCTCAGAGTAGGCTCCGGAGTGGGCTGGCAGGAGTGCTGGGCCCCTCCTCCCTCCCTGCCCCCTTTCCCTGTGTTTCCACCTCACTTCTGGAGCAGGCAGGCTCAGAAGCCCTAGCAGGCCTGGCCCTGCCCCCTACTCCCCCACCTCCAGCTAGAGGCCTCGCGTGAAGTTAGATGGACATCGGAATCTCAGTATTGCCTTCAGGGGAAAGGGGGCACCCACCTCACTTCCGTTCCCCACCCACAGCTTTCTGCCATTTTCCTCAGGATTTGCATCCGCTGACCTCCCTTCCCCCCACAGCAGAAATCCCACTCATCCTCCTCTGGCTCTCATTTTGAAACACAAGGGAGCACGCCCACCCCAGACTTCCAGGTTTGTTTGGAGAAAAACATGGTAACAGCAGGAAGAAGTTATTTCCCAACAGCACAGGATGGGAGGGTATTCAGGTGTGACTCTGCAGAGGGGAAGACCTGGCCCGGAGATCTCTAACAAGACCTTCCTGCTCTGTGATTCTAGAATAAATCTACAATGGGACCGACTTAAAGACTTTACCCCAACAAGGCAAGATGTCCAACCAGCTGTGAACTAAAATAAAATCTTCAGCCTCCCCAGCCAACTGAATGTACCCCCTCTTGGCCAAGGGAATCCCAGAAAAATTTTAAAGCTGAGGTGCCCTTCATGAGGACAAGGAAGGCCAGAAACACCTTGTCATGCCCTCTTTCTTTTGGAATTATTCTTTATAAAGATAAGATACTAAATCATTAGCAGGGAACAGGCCGAAGGCCACGTAAAACAAAGGTTAAACCTTACTAGGGGCCAACAATTTACTGAGGTTACTTTCAGTAAATGGGTGGCTTGTCTCTGATTAATAGACACCCTTCACTTAAAACATTCCAAGTCTTTAGACAAAGCTTCATTTCTTTAACCAATTATAAATCAACGAATCTTTAAACCCACCCATAACCTTTAAGCCCCATCCCCTTTGCCTTTTTGAGCCAAACCAACGTATACTTTCCACGCTGACTTAGGATCTGAAGTGTAATTTCTGTCTCCATAAATGTATAAAACCAAACAGTAACGCAGCTACCACAGGCACATTTTCTCAGAACCTCTTGGAAACGTGCTCCGGGCTGCAATCACATGCACTTGGCTCAGAATAAACCTCTTTAAATTATTTTACAGAGTTTGGGTTTTTTCTGTTAACGCAGCCAAAAGAGGCCCACTCAGGAGCCACAGTTCCGCGCTCTCCTTCAGGCCTGCCTGCTGCCTTGCTGCGTGGCCTCAGTTTCCCCATTGAGGAGGGGGGATCTGCCCAGAGCTGCTTCCCAGGGACTCTAAAGCACCGAGAATGTTCACTGCTCACACGGCCCCCTTGCCTCTCTGCTTCCTGTCTCAGCCCCTGCCTTGGGGTCATTTTTCTGCTTTTCCCTTACTCTTGCTGTTTTTTAATGATTCTTCCAAAAGCAGGACATGGATAGGCAGAGACAGAGGAACCAATGACCACTGTACTGTCTGACAGACTTAGAAAGTCCAAAAATAACGACTAAAAAAATTTCAGTGGAAGGGGTCTTAGATGAACCAAACTGTGACTCTCCTGTGCACGAATACGGTAGCCCGCGGCCTCTGGGGAGGAGACGGGGTGCGGGTGGCTGGCTCGAGGGTCTAGTGAGTCGAGGATGGAGCTCAGGGAGCTGCACGCGTCCCCTTCAGTGTTTTGCCTTATCTTATAGTCCAATGAACTGCCTCGCCTCAAAAGTAGTCATTAATATTTCTGTGGGGAAATTGGTTTTTTCAAACATGATATCCAGCATTTTATGATTTCCTTTTCTTCCAAGATAACAGGTTCCGAGAATGTTGGCTTCCTTTTTGCAAGCACTGACTTGCAACTAGAGCACTGACTTTGCTCTAAACCAGGTTGGGGCTCTGAATCCACAGGTTGACCTTGAGACAAAACTCTGGGTGTTTAAGGAGGCTTCCAGAAGCCCTTGAGACCTCACCTCAAGTAATTACAGGGGCTTTCGCCTCTGGGGAAGAAGACCTACTGGGCAAAGGGATGGGGGCACCGGCCCAGAAGACCCAGCTGTCTGCTAAACTGCAGGGAGGGGAAAAAAACTGGTGACATCCTCAAATGATAGAGCTGGTCCCACGTCTCCACTGTTTAGACTTCACCCCAAAGAGCCACTCCCCTCTGTCCCATGAGTAGGTAGAGCCAAAGAAGCGGGTCTTGGTTTTTCCCCTTCTGAAAGAGGAGAAAGAAAAGGCCGCCTGGCTAAGCTGGCCAGCGTCTGCTTCCACCACCCCTTCCTGCCGTCCGCTGGGCTCACACTGTGTTCCGGTGGTGGCTGATGTCCTCACAGACCAAGGCGACCTGCTCATGTCACCAAAGGGAGGGTGCACTTCACAAGGCTCCCGATCTCTGAAGTTTCCTGGGAGTGGCTCTGAAAAGCGAAGCGAAGCTCACCAATCCTTAATAACACAGAGCTGCAAGAACAAGACTGCATTTTGGAAGACTGATCCCGCTCACAGGCAGAACAGCCAGCACAAGGCAATTCCAGACACCGCTTCACTGGGGCCAGGCTCACACGGGCCACAAAAGCTGCAGAAAAACAAGGAAAGATTTTTCCACACACGAATTTGTTCAAAGGGAAATTAGGAAGACCGGATGGGACTCGGCATGCGGAGATCCCACATGCTCACCTTCTAGGGCTGCCAATGGTGCCCTCTTCTTTCTCTGAAGACGGAAGTCATCACAGACAGTGAACAGGAAGGACAGGTAGGTTTACTTGGTGGCAACACAAATACCTTGGACTTGAAGACATGCTAGGAAGATTAGGAAAGTCTCCTGAGAAGGGGAAATAATGGAGGGAGTCATTGGTCTCCATTCACGCATCATTCTGGAATATTGTTCTTACTGAATGACGCCGTGTGCCAAGCGACGTGCTAGGTACTCAGGATACGATGGTGGGTGCGCCCGCCCCAGCCCCGTCCTCACAAATCTCACCTTGCAGGATGGGAGAGGGCCAGATATCACAGCCACCCCTTGGGCTGGGAATTCTACAAGGAGCAGCTCTTGATCCTCAAGCAGGACAGCTTTGGGACAAGACAGCTAACATTTTACAAAGTTGGTAGAATGATTTGAATCTTCGTTATTTCAAAAGGTTGAAGAGACAGAAACATGGTGAGATGACAGTGTTGCGCTATGGAAAGACACTGGACTGGTGGTCAGTAACTTGGGATTTGGCTCCAGACGCTGAGGCTAGCAAGGGGCCACAAAAGAGAAAAGGGTGGTGCCTTTGCCTCTGGGTGGCTACAGCTTCTGGGTCCTCACCTATAATAGGGCAGATGGACGTGCTCCTGGCTCCCTTCCAGTTTTGCAATTCTAGATGAACTCAGGAATATTGGATCCACAGTGAGGAGTTAAGGGAAAATTAGGGACTCCAGGATAAATTTCAAAAATTTTCAGCTCATCCTACAAAGTCACCAACGTTCCCACACAGAAGTCATCATTTGCCCCCCAGGTCTCACCTCCCAGGGACTCTACTGCTAGAGCTAATATTTTCCACTTAGAAAATCACAGGTGTCAGGGTAGGAGGGTGGTATCATAAGATCTAAGAACTCTAGAAGGTGCTAAGTGAGCATCCTGTCCATAGCTGAAGTGGACCCCTGGCCCATCCCCTGCCCAACCCCCTGCCACACAGACAGCAGCGAAGAAACATCCGGCGCTAAGGAGACGTTCCCAAGGGCACAGGGGTCCTCAGCGGCTCCTAACGCCCAGGCCTGTGCTTTGCTGAGCTGGATAAAATTGCTGCCGTAGACCGAACGCAAATCTGCAGTCTGAAAGGTCAGCCTCAGGGTCAGCGCGGTGAAGGCATGCTTTCAGCAACCAAGTACTGTCCCTGCCAACTGCAGAGAAATGAAATCAGCCTAGAGGGAAAAAAAAGTCTTTCCGCCAAACTCCATTTGTGAGAACAAAGATCTTTTTAAGTCTACGAGAAAGGACAAGGTATTTAAAAAAGAATTTCAACAAAATAAGGCTGGATTAGAAATGTTTCAAGCTAGCATGTCTGCTCAAAAACAACAGAAAGATAAGAGAGTTGTTTAATTTGAGATGCCAATGTGATATTTAAAATGTCCCTGGAACTTTTAGTTATTTGAATAAACTTAGATCAAATCTATCCTGACTCAGATTATCTTCCTGGGATCAATACACAGCATCTTTCTAACCTAAAAGCAGACAGCTTTAGAAGTTCTCAGGAAATGACAGTTAAACGAGTTAAGTGTAACTCTTAGTTACACATCTGCTCCTCTGTGCCAAAAGTCCCTGTATTTGAAAACACGAAAAGATTTTCCCTCCCCCACCGACATACTGTACAGCTAAACTCTTAATATAACTTGCATTTGTCAAACCTTTCTAATTAACTTCTAAAGCTTCCCTTGTCTGTCCTGAGGACTCTATCCATAGTGTGATCGCCAGTTGCTGCTCTTCTGAAATAGCCACCACCAGTTTTGATACCTCATCCCACCTCGATACATGCCCCAGAGGATGCTGGAAAGTCATGGTGGAGGAATAGGACCCTGTTACCCTTGCCCCTTCACATCCTCAGCTGACTAGGACAAGGAGGGTGTTCCTACTCACAAGGCAAATCCCTGTGACTCCAGGCGAATGCCAGGTTTTCTTTTTCCTGTGGAAAGGCAAGTGCAATATTCAAAGTAGAGAAGTCCCGTTACAGGATACCTTTCTTGGAAGTTCAGCTACCAAAGAATGGACAGGGATGTTTAGTTCTGGGTATTGGTTGCATCCCATTCTGGATGCAACCGTGCACCTGCTGCTTGAAGTAAGTGTTCTGTTCAGACACTCCACTGAGCATGCACGCTCACACACACCCCACAAACACACACATGCCTCCTCAACACGCACACGATTACACTCACATGCGCTCCCCCACAAACTCATGCACACTCTTGCATGCCTGCACACATGCCTACTCATACACACACAGCCTCCCACCTCGACTTCCCATCAGCCCATCCTCTTCTGCTCCTTGTTGAGATACACTCATGAATAAGATCTGCCCAGAAAGCTTCAAGCCTGGGTGACCTGACTAACTTGGTCTCAGCTTAGCTGAGATCTAGCTTAGCCAGATCTCCAGTTTTCTGCCTCTCAGACATTGGGAGCAGGTGTCCCCTTCCCCAATATTGCCATTATCTTGCAGTGACCACACAGAACATCATCTCACACTTCTCCTTGTCCCCTGACCAGTCACCATGTTCTGTTTCTTCTCCCTTTGTAAGGTTCTCTGGCTGACATTTGGCATTTCCCCTGCTAACAGCCTAATCTAAGTGCAGTTTCCTATTTAGATGGAATCTTAGTTGAGCTCCCTGCCCCTGGCTTCTGTTCACTGAAGTGTATCCTGCACTGTGCTGCCAAACGAGTTTTATTGAGTTATCACTTGTTACTCCTCACCCAACTATGGATGGCTCCCAATTACCTACAACAAAAGAGTGGATGAGTCTGGCACTCAGAGGCTCCACCAAGCAGTCCATGTCTCCACTCAGGCAGCAAGGGAGGGTGAAATGAGACTGAACCTTCTGGATCAAGCTGAGCTGGGTGTTTTTCCCAGTTCTGCCACTCACTGATGGATAACTTTAGGTATTATAAGTTACTTGACTTTCTGAGCCTCAGGTTTCTTGCTTATAAAATCAAAACAGCTACTCTTTATTGAGTGCCTCCTGTATGCCAGACACTGGGCTAGGCTCTTGTGAAAAGCTGAGCCAACCAATTTGGCTGTTCATAAGGTCAGGGTGTGTTCTGATTCTTGCTATTGTTTTAGTTGATGTATGTAGCCTCTGGTGATTAAGGTAGGTGGGAGCTTGTAGGTCATTCCAGGGTTACAGTGACAGCAAATCCCAGGCAGACTGTGGTGTTTCTTATTAGTAAGCAGGCCCACAGGAGTCACGCGAGCTTTTCGGGCGAGTTTGGGCCCTCTGGCAAGTCCCACGCATGAAGGGTTTCCTGAGTGCAGATGTGGGAGGGCCCCTGAGTGACAGTTTGGATCAAGGCTGCCCTAAACACACTTCAGATGGGCACTGCAAGTAACAAAGCAAACTCTTTCATGGTAAGCCTCTTTGGTTTGGGGCCTCGATATTTCCCAGACAGAGCATCGCCAACCCACCCTGACTAACACACATTCCACACTGATAGGACGGATGAAGAGGCAGTGAACGAGAAAGTTCACAATGTTCATGTGGGACCACCTGCTATAGCAAGGCCAACAAGAGAATCTGGATTTTATGACAAGGTGCTGTGTCTAGAACCACCTTTCTCCTGAGAATGTCTGCATGGCGGTGTGGAGCAGGGGTCAGTCAGCAGTAAAATCACCCTGCAGGGCAGCTGGAGGGACACACTGAGGCGTCCTGGTGCATCGGACACGTCGGCCGGGACTCTGGGCCTCACTGCTTGTGAAAGCCACAGGACTCTAGGTCTTCCATGGGACAGAGAGTGACTGACAATTGAAAAGGAACATCCTCGGCCATAAAGGCCTCCTGCCATGTCGTTCCCCTCTGTTGTTTCTGTCCTCTAGCTGCCTCCCCTCAAGCCACCCACAGGCAGCCACAAACCTGGGAGAGTTGGATGAAATCAGGGCTCGTGGCCCCAGGCTGAGGCCTGTTTAGAAGAGGCATCACCCTTCATGAAATAATGGACTCAGGCAATAGTCATGAGCAGATGTCAGAACCTGTAGGTGAGGGATTAATGGGGAGCTCACTGGGTCGAGCAGGTGACTGCCCTGAGCCCACTGCTCACCACTGATGTCACCAGGTGTGGGGTGACACTGGACGTGAGGGGCCTCTTCGTGAGACACAGCATGAAACACACAGCACCACCCACGAGAGTCCTTGCTGGGAGAATCTAGTCTGCATCTAACCAAGCCACAGCTCTAACCACCAAGTTTCCAGAAAAATAGGAGGAAGTGGGACATACTAAAAGGTACCAGGAGGGTATGGTCAGCAGGACTCTGAATATGGGAAATTCATATAACTATTTCCTTGAATATGGGACATTTGTATTCAAGTATTAGTCTGCTTCAAGCCATCATAATAAAATACCCTAGGCTGAGTGGCTGAAACGCCAGAAATGTATTTTCTCATAGTTCCGGAGGCTGGGAAGTCTAAGACTGAGGTGCTGACCAGTGGTTTCCCATGAGAACTCTATTCCCAGCTTGCAGACAGTGACTTTCTGCTGTGTCTTCACAAGGCAGAGACAGAGAGAGAGAGAGAGAACATGCGCGTGGGCTCTGGTGTCTCCTCTTATAAGGACACTAATCCTATTGTATTAGGGCCCCACCCGTATGGTCTCATTTAACCTTGATTACCTCCTTGTGGGTCCTGTCTCCTAATGCAGTCACACTGGAGTTGGGGCTTCACCATATGAATGGGGGGGCACAATTCAGTCCACAGCATGAGTCATGCAAGTGTCTTTTGACTAAACAGAGAACATCTGTGTCAAGGAGCCCTAAACTGGAGAGAGGCTGGGGAGATGGTTAAGTCCCTCCCAGCCTGGGGACTTCAGTGCCTATGGGCGGTGCTGACTGCTCAGAGTGCCACTACGCCTCATTCACCAGAGACGTTGACTGAACACCTCCTGTGTGCCAAACTCATGTCGGGAGCCTGAGGTGCCCCAGTGAGAGAGACGGCAAGGAAGATACCTGCCCTCGAAGAGCTTACGGTCTAGCTGGTTAAGGACGGAGTTGGTTGAGAGGAAGAAAGACAATTGTAATTAAAGGGAAGAAGACCAGTATTTTGGGGAACATTTAAATACAGTCACACATTGGTGAATGACAGGGATATGTTCTGAGAAATGCTTCATTAGGAGCTTTCTTCAAACGTCACAGAATGCACTTACACAAACCTAGATGGCGCAGCTGACTACACACCTAGACTACATGGTGTGGCCTATTGCTCCCAGGCTACAGTCCTGTGCAGCAGGTTACTGTACTGAATTCTGTAGGCAACTGTAACACAATGGTAAGTATTTGTGTACTTAAATATAGCAAAACATAGAAAAGGTACAGTAAAATTATGGTATAAAAGATAAAAAAAGATACACCTTTATAGGGCACTTACCATGAGTGGAGCTTGCAGGACTGGAAGTTGCTCTGGGTGAGTGAGTGAGTGAGTTGTGAGTGAATGTGAAGGCCTCGGTCATTACTGTAGACTTTACAAACACTTAGGCTACACTAAATTTATAAAACCATTTCCTTCTTTAATAAGAAATTAACCTTAGCTTACTGTAACTTTTTTACTTGACAAACTTTTCAATTTTTTGACTCTTTTGTAATAACACTTAGCTTAAAACACATTGTACAGCTGTACAGAATTATTTTCTTTATATTCTTATTCTATAAGCTTTTTTCTATTTTTAAATTTTTTTAAAAACTTTTTTGTTAAATGCTAAGACACAAACACGCACATTAGCCTAGGCCTACACGGGGTCAGCATCGTCAATATCACTATCTTCCCCCACCCCATCTTGTCCCACTGGAAGGTCTTCAGGGGCAATAACACGCATGGGGCTGTCATCTCCTGTGATAACAACGCCTTCTTCTGGAACACCTCCTGAAGGACCCACCTGAGGCTGTTTTACTGTTAACTTTTTTTTTAATAAGTAGAACAAGTACACTGTAAAATAATGATTAAAAAATAGTTTAGTAAATGAATAAACCAGTAACATAATCATTTGTTATCATTACCGAGCATTGTGTACTATACATAATTTTTGTGCTGGACTTTTAAACGGCTGGCAGCGCAGCAGGTATGTTGACACCAGCATCACCACAAACACATGGGTAATGCACTGAGTTACGATGATAGGGTGGCTGCATTGTCACCAGGTGGTAGAACTTTTCAACTCCATTATCACCTTAGGGGACTACTGTTAAATATACAGTCCCTTGACCGAGACATCGTTATGCAGCACATGAGTGTAGAAACACGGAAACGCTTTGATTCTGCTGTGTTTCTGTATTTTAAGAGTTTTTGTGAGCTAATTTGTCAACATCTATCAGTCTTCAAAAATGCATTTTGTGAAACAAAAAAGTCTATAGTCCACAGGATTAGCTCTGCAATGTCGACACATTTATTAACAATAAGTCGTTTTTTCTCTATGGCCATTTCTAGACCAATCCACAGACAGGCCTCTGTCCTTTTTTCTGTTGTCTGTTTTCAAAATGTCACCATCAACTTCCATCACCTTTTGACATAAACCCTGCTCTCCAGAGCCCAGTTTCCAGTTCATCTTCTGATTGAAAGAGATCATTGAGATCTTTATGAAGGGAGAAGGAACTCAGAACTTTCAGAGAAATGTTCCCAATTTCTGAATCATTCAGAAAAGGACTAGCTATGCCAAGGGTCCTCTGGTTTCTCCTCTGTCTTCTGTCCCTAACATTTCCTGGCATTACTGGAGCTGGTTGCTGGGCAGAACTGGGCTGCCCCATCCCCAGAGCCGGCCTGCTTGTTGTAGACCACTTAGAGCATTTGCCAGGGGTGCAGCCTCACGGAGACTTTGTTCCAGCATGTCTGTTTTTGATGAAACCTGCCCTGCCACAGTTAGATGAGCTTAAAGGAATGTTGCTGTAATTACCTGGCACCATACCTGATTTCCAGAGCCAGTGGCTGGAGGGGGTCTTGCTGTTTGCTTTTGAGCTAATCGCATGTGCTCACTTCCAGCTGCTGGGTGAGCAGCAAAATCAAAATAGCATCTGATAGTGATTATCCTCACATGGGGGTCCCATGCTCAGGCTGAAGGCAGAGTTTCTATTTTCTTATAGGGAAGAGCAAGGTTTACAGTCAGCAATAGTCAGAAAACTGTCTGTGTCTCCTGTGCCAGGTCTCAGAATGAACCTGAGCCAAGACGTTGATAAGGAGCCTCACCCACCTGGATTCTGGGCTGGAAGCGGATGGCCCAGCCAAACCCAGCCCAGATCAGCCAAGCCCCAGCCAACCTGGAGAGTCGTGAGCTGGATAGATCTTACTGTTGCACGCTGCATGTTTGTGGCTGGTCATTACTTAGCATTATCACGATCATTGTTACCTGATGCACAGGTACCTCATTTGACAATTTTTTGGGGGGTTTGCCAACTTGAATTGCAGTTAAGAGATCAGAGTCTATACATATATATATTTTTCAGCAATTCTAGTACAGCTACAGGTATCAAAGATATATTTTTCAAAAGACTCCTCATTGCCCAAAAGGCAAAAAGATGGGAGACTTCAGTCTATTTTCTGGGAGTATTCTTATCTATTTAGTCACAAATTCATGACTCTGGAAGGATTTCCTCTGGATCGCATCCAGTGATGGTTATTATAGAAAATAAGTTCTATAACTGGACACACATTAAAAGTCTGGTTAAAGATAAATTTGTTAAAAAACAAACAGGTCAATATAATAAATTATTAAAAAATAAATGTTTCTATTTATTTATTCACCAAAACAGAATGTATTGAGAGGCAGGTGCTGTCCTAGCACTGGGCACAGCAGGGAACCAAATCAAGCCCTGTCCTCCTGAGGGACGCTCCAGAGGGGCTCAGCCCCTCCTTGGCTAGCACTTTAGCTTCATGCACATGGGCTGCTCGGAGCAAAGGAAGAGACACAGCCTATGTTTGTAAAGCCACACAAGCAGCCTAAATAGAATAGAAACAGACCATACAATGCTGAGAGCCTCGCTCAAATATGAATTCACCTTCACCAGCAAAAAATGCAATTCTATTTTTTTTAAAAATCAATTTAAATTTACAAAATTATATTTAAATTCATGGAGATACTTGTACACCTATGTTCACAGCAGCACTTTTCACAGTAGCCAAAAGTGAAAGCAACCAGAGTGTGCATTGAGGAATGAATGGACAAGCAAAATGTACTATAAACATACAATGAAATATTATTTGTCCTTAAAAAAGAAAGGCCATTTTGACACATGCTGCAACACGGATGAACCTTGAGTTCATTATGCTAAGTGAAGTAAGCCAGTCACAAAAAGCAAATACTGTATGATTCTACTTATATTAGGTGCCTAGAGTAGTCAGATTTGGAGAGACAGGAAGTAGAATGGCGGTTGCCAGGGGTTTGGGGGAGGGAACAGGAGGGGTTAGTGTTTAACGAGGACAAGTTTCAGTTTTGCAAAGTGAAAAAGCTCTGGAGACGGATGGTGGTGATGGTTGCACAGCAATGTAATTGTATTTAATGCCACTGAACTCTACACTTAAAAGTGGTTAAGATGATAAATTTTATTTTACATATATTTCATAATTTTTAAAAACTTAAAAAGATGAATTTTAGACATTTAAAATGATATCTTGATGAAATTAAAAGTTACCCATGTAATGGTTGAAAATCTTGATGTTCAGCCAATTTTTTTTTATATAAATCAGTAAGCTCTGAAACCAAAAATGTGAGGTTTATGAAAACATTGCCAAAAAGCAATGTAGGCATAATTGGCTCAAAATAATTATGCGAGTGGGTGAAGGGGTGTGGGGGACAGTGAAAGGAAGGTCTGGGTTGCGAAGGCTCTGTGTGACCACAGGGTTGGTGGGCACTTGGCCTCTGTGATTCTGGGTGGCGTCATCTCAATTCAAGGGGTTGGGCCTGAGGATAAGGACTGTTTCTCTGTGGCAAAACAAGCTGGGTTAGGCGCCACCCGGCTGCCAGGTGTCAGTGAAGGTCAGTCCCGTAGGCACCGTCCCTGGGCAAAGATTGGCTTAAGCCCAGAGTCAGCGAAACTGGGTGTGCTCTCCTTGGTGCCAGAGGTCAATAGGTCCGGACACGGCCTGTTGACCAAACAGAACTATTCCTCATGTCAGGTAGCTTTATGACAGATAACCAAGCGCCTGGGGTCTTGCAGACAAGCCAAGGCATCTCATTGTCCTGTATACGGTAATGAGATAAAGAAGATAAGATGTAAACGTCTGCTTCCCTTAAGCAATCGTCTGGAAGGAATGAAAATGTGTTTTCCTCAAGGCGCCCAAGATAGTCACATACCAGGAAATAGCTGCCGGACATAGAAAAAGTATATATAAATAACACGACTGGTGGAATCCCCACTGCAGTCTTGTACGTCTTGCGTGTGTGTGTCTGTGTGTTTCTTTCTGTGTCCATTCCCCGTTCCACAATTGGGCCGCGACAAGTCCTGGCGCCCCCAGGCTTAAGATCTCCCTTCCTGCAGTAGAAATCGATCTGTAGACTTGGAACATCAGGACTTGGTTGGTTCCTTTCACTCTGATGCCTGTCCCTTTAGGCTTCCGTTCCCCTGCTGTTCATTGTTTCTCCTAACGTGCTTGCCCCTCTATTGATAACAGGCTACTTTTTGGAAAAGAAAGGTCGCTGTGAAAACCATACTAATTAGAAATGGATTTATGGAGACAATAGCTCATTTAGGAATAGCTTTCTTGAAAAAGAAAGAAAAAGATCTGTTAGATTTGGTGCCAATGGTGTCATGCCTGAAAGCATGCCTGGGCTTTCTTTCCTGTTACAAAAAAAAAAGATATGAATGTTTGACATTGAACCCAAGAAGACACCATTGGCTTCCCTGGCCGTAGGCAGCAAGCTCTGTGCGACTCTGTTGGGATGATATGTGTTCTTCGGAGAGACAACAGGACAGGGTGGAGGGATCGGCTGGGTTTCCAGATGGACAGCTGACTAACAGGTAACTGGAAAGGTTTGTGCCAGGTCAGGCCTGAGGCCTTTCATGAGAAGTGCTGCAGTGATGCAGACTCTCAGCACCTCCGAAACTGAACATCGTAAAGGTCACAGAAAGATATTCGAAGGAAAACCAAAACCTTGGATGGCAACCTGAAAACAGGTTTTTAAGATGTATATATCACATTTTTTCTACTTAAGAGGGACTTTGCATAATTGACTTCTGTTTTCAGAGCTATTACTCAATCCATTTTGCCTTGGTATCTGCCAAGCAGTGCCAAAACTTCTAGAGAATTTTGCATGTGTTGTGTGTGTGTATGTGTGTGTGTGTGTGTGTGTGTGTGTGTGTGTGTAAGTGAAGGTCCTCCCTTCGCTGCCTGTCACACTGGGCGTAAGCAGGTTGACAGCAACAGCACAAGTGCCTTTCATTGCAAATAGCAACCAGTGTCAGCTTGGTGCCTGTCGCAGCTGAGGTCCCTGGGGGCCGGACTCTGACATGGTGGTTAGCACGCAGGAGGCTTGTTAGGGGGCACGGGACTGACACCGATGAGTGGGAGGCTGGAAGCCAAATTGCTACGAGTGAGGAGTTGGGCTGGGATGCCAAGGCCTCAGCTGGTCAACAGGCAGCTCTGAACAGCGTGGCCCTCCAGACTTGTGCTGTGTCTGGACGAGGCACCGGGCCAAGTTATTATACACCTATGTCCATCCGTCCCCGGATGGGGGTTGCCAAAGGGAAGGTGTGGCCTCAGGCAAGGGGACTGTCTTCAGAAAAGGCAGCCCCCAAAGGGAGCAGTCTTCTGGCAGCTGGAAGAATAAGGCCTTATTCCTGAAGGGGAATCCGGGTTCCGCATCATTGTGTCTTGCCACAGGGTTGAATGACTGTAAGGAAGGAAAGCAGGGATGGAGGAGGGGAGAGGGAGGGAGGGCAGAGAAAGGGAGAGAAGGGAAGAGAGGGAGGAAGGAAGGAGGAGGGAAGATGGTGGCCGTACTACAATGTATTATGATGGCATGAATTATTAGATCATTTTAATCTTACTGAGCCTGAACTTCTTGATTTGCAAAGATTATCTTTATTTTAAGGAGTCATCATTAGGGTCAAAGATATATTTGGAAGCCCTTAATAAATTGTAGTACAAATGTAAGGTTGCACTGTTACATATGCCCCGAGAGTCAAGAAGTCCCCCTGGAAACTATTCCATCTCGTAGTCTCTAGGCCAATGCTTGTCACACTCTAACAATCATTAAAATCACTTGAGAAATGATTACAACAGATTTCTGGGCAGTCTCCAGAGTGTCTGATGCAGCATATTTGGGTTGGAGCCTGAGAATCTGCATCTCTAACAAGCTCCAATGCTGACACTGCTGGCTTGTGAACCATACGCTCTGAGAAGCCTGCTATGGCCTACCTAAGACCACCATTTATTTATTTATTTATTTATTTGAGACAAAGTCTCACTTTTTTGCCTGGGCCAGAGTGCCGTGGCATCAGCCTAGTTCACAGCAACCTCAACCTCCTGGGCTCAAGCAATCCTTCTGCCTCAGCCTCCCGAGTAGCTGGGACTACGGGCATGTGCCACCATGCCCGACTAATTTTTTCTATATATTTTTAGTTGTCTGATTAATTTCTTTCTATTTTTAGCAGAGACGGAGTCTCGCTCTTGCTCAGGCTGGTTTCGAACTCCTGAGCTCAAACAATCTGCCCGGCTCAGCCTCCCAGAGTGCTAGGATTACAGGCGTGAGCCACCACGACCGGCTACCATTTATTTTTCATGACCGCTGTGATAGCTATTTTTAAAGTATCCACTTGATGGGGCTGCGGGTGCCCAGATATTATTCTGGGTGTGTCTGTGAAGGTGTCTGTAGACGAAGTTAATAGTGGTTTGGTAGACTGAGTAAAGCGGCTCGCCCTCCCTCATGGAAATGGGCATCAGCCAACATGCTGGGGGCCTGACTCGAACCAAAAAGCTGAGAAAGAGAGAATTTTCTCTTTCTTTCTGTCTTTGAGGTGGGACGTTGATCTCAGTCTGCCTTTGGACTCGGACCTGGACTGGAGCTGTGCCATGGCTCTCCCAAGCATTTCAAGACTTCTCAGGCTCCACAATCCTGTGATCCAATTCCTCATAATCTCTTTATGCATGCAGTCATTCCTCGGTATCTGTAGAGAATTGGTTCCAGGACCGCCTTCGGGTACTAAAATCCTCAAATATTCAAGCCCCACAGGCGGCCCCGTGGAACCCACCGATAGGAAGAGCAGGCCCCCTGCGTACATGGATTTTGCATCCTGCAAATACTGTATATTTGATCCACATTTGGCTGCAGATTCGGAACCCACTGATATGAAGGGTTGACTATATTTATTGAAAAAATGTGTGTATAAGTGGACCCATGCAGTTCCAACTTGTTTGTTCAAGGATCAACTGTATATATTAATATTAGTATTCTATAGTAATATAAGTGTAATATATGGTAATATGTAAGTGTAATGTATAGTAATATTAATATATATATATTAGTATATATACCATTAAATATATATAATAGGATAGTATATATAGTGGTATTAGTCACATATTAGTAAATATATTAGCTATGTATATCATATATAGCAGGATTTTGTATATATTTGTCCATCCTACTGGTTCTGTTTCCCTGGAGACCCCTGACTAATAAAACTGCGCATCCTAATATGTTAATCCCTCCAGCTGAACACAAAGGCAGGCTACGCAAAGCATCAGACATGTATTAGCTGTTGCTTATATTTTAGAAAGTATCGAAATAGGTAGGCACTTGTCATTAGAAACCACAGGGTTGTTTAGTAGGGAGATGAAAGGCAGGATAATTCTGGACTAAAGGGGAGTTCACAGCCATCAGGCTGAACCATGACACTGTTGTGATCCTGATCATTCTGCCATTCTCGGTTTTATCGATGAAGAAGTGATCTCAGGCTGGATAAGCAGTTGGTTTCCAGACCTGCAGAATAACGTTGTAGAGAAATCCGCTTTCACTCTTCTTGTCCCTCTTCTCTGGTCTCGCTCATCCCAACCGTCCTCTCTGAGCTTCTCTCCTGACGTCTCTCCCTCCCGTTTTTCCCCTCGCCTTTTCTCTACAACTAGCTTCATTTTGGGTCTTCACACCTCAGAATGCCTCTTAGACCTTGTGGTTCCATGGCAACACTGTTCCTAAACAAAAGCCTGCCTCACTTGCCCTGGTGTCAGCTACAGTAAACGGCTGCCCAGCTCCCCGCAGCGCCTGTTAATCCTATAATCCAAGGCCGATTTCTACAAGACTGCATAGAATGTTCACTGGTCCAGACTCCAAGTAGGTCAGGCAGCTGATGTTCAGCTGATTAGAGGCTCCTACGGACCCTGCAGATTCAGAGGCAACGGGATGTCTTGTAACTTCAGAGGCCACATCTCTCTGAATCAACACAGGCTCCTGAAGAATTCTAATCTTGGTGGTGCCTGAAGCAATTTAGAGATAATGAGTCTCTGTCGATGTGAAGGAAGACAACAGTTTGAATTGCAACCCCCTCCCTGAGCCATTTTTGAATACAGTAGGGCTTTTAGTCTTTCTATAAAAAGGAAGTTTAACAAAATGCATTTCCAAGAGGGAAAATGCAGTCATTTCTTCCACAGAAATGTAGTTTGCTTAGTAAGAGCCTTTCGGGCAGATCGATGTGTGAGTTAACTAGTGGAGTCTGACAGTTCATGTCAAAAACCATTGGTTGTGATGAAAGTGGCACCATCCCAGGAGTTTGTGTGTGTGTGTGTGTGTGTGTGTGTGTGTGTGTGGCATAGGGAACTTTCTTCTAGGAACTGAGATTGGAATGCTAGTTCTCATTGCTGTCTCTGATTCCTGGATATGCTTAGGTAGGACCCAGGGGAAGAGCCCATTGCCTAGCGGAGGGGAAGCCATAGATGTGGCAGCCTGGGGTGACTGCGGGGAGCCAAGCACCAGCCCCACCCCAAGTCTTCATCCATGGCCATGTGACTGCACCGGACTGTGAGAAGTCACACTCAATAGTGCTGGGCCACTGTGCCCTCGAGGTTGCATATCTCAGCATTCAGCCCACCTGGACTGACTTGGCTGACAAGACCGGGGTGGGATGAGGCAAGGGAAATGAGGACTGTGAGACTTTCTCAGCCCCACCACCGCGTGAGGCAGGCCCAGGAGCTTGGTAGATCTGTCTGGAAGCTCCTTGAAAGAGAACAGAAGGTGAGGAGCACGTGCACGCAGCAGCACCTGTGATTGAGGGAGACTTCTTCATGTTTGTCACTGGTTCTCCAAGCGGAATGAGCTGTGGAAGGAAGAGCATCCTGGTTGGAAAGAATTGTCTCTTTAGGGATACCTAAATTCTTTAAGACATTTCATATTTTAAGACTATCCAATGCCCTTTCCCTGGGTAACTGGGTGCCAAGCAGCCTCCTGCGTTTCCCTGTGATCTCCTCCCACCAGGGAGGTCCCAGCATCCCCTTACGAGATCCACTATCCTCACGGGCACAAGGCCCGCAGACACAAATGAAGTGGGGTTCTGATTCACCACTGGGCTCGTGCCAGGGTGGACGGCAGGAGCCAGCTCCTTCCCAGCCTCTGTCCTGCACCAGCACAGATGCCCACACCTCAGCCAAGGAAGCGCCCAGGCCCGCGGGGCACACCAAGCTCCTCCCCCAAGTGCCCAGAGCCGCTGCGGACCTGTCAGAGCACAGAGCCTGGCAGCCAGCAGGCAGCTGAAAAACATTTGTAAAAAGAAAGAAATAGAAAGAAAAAGAAAAGAAGAAACCACAGACAGAGGGAAGGAAAAGGGAGGGAGGGAGGGAGGAAAGAGCAAGAGCCAGAGGGTGTGGGGAACAGCGAGGGACAAACTGAGCTGGAGACGCTGAGAAGCTCTGACAGCCTGAAAGAATTGTTTCTTCTGGACACCAGCACAGTGACTCCATGGGGCCCGGGGAGGGACGCGCAGGCTGAGAATGGCAGTGAGAACTTGGAGACTTTGTCTTCATTTTCCAGTGACAACAAGGAGTGTAATGGCGCATGCTGAACAATGCTTTCCCCAGGGCAGAGACTAGACCAGCCCAGGGCCTTCCTTCTCAGCTTGGGATGAAGCTCCATTCTCAGCTCCTCCCCACCCCTGGCCACCCCCTTCTCCCTCCCTGAGCTACCAGCTCAGTCTCCTCTTGCTGGCCTGTGAGCCCTGGCCAGGCAGGCTCCTCAGTTGCTGAGGTCTGTGTTTATGTCTCCCCAAATCCCAGAGAGAATAAGCTGCCCCCCAAGGTGACAGTGTTAGGAGGTGAGGCCTTTG